>OZ035840.1:2986284-2991284 GCA_964034765.1 Knipowitschia caucasica | reverse complement strand
GGTCACTCCCCTCTCTCTGGGCCTCTCCCCCTCAGGTCACTCCCCTCTCTCTGGGCCTCTCTGTGGGCCTCTCTCTGGGGCCCCTCCCCCTCAGGTCACTCCCCTCTCTCTGGGCCTCTCCCCCTCAGGTCACTCCCCTCTCTCTGGGCCTCTCCCCCTCCCCTCAGCTCACTTCCCTCTCTCTGTAGGCCTCTCTGTGGGCCTCTCTCTCTGGGCCTCTCCCCCTCTCGCTGGGCCTCTCCCCCTCAGGTCACTCCCCTCTCTCTGGGCCTCTCTCTGGGGCTCTCTGTGGGCCTCTCTCTCTGGGCCTCTCCCCCTCAGCTCACATCCCTCTCTGTGGGCCTCTCTCTCTGGGCCTCTCCCCCTCAGGTCACTTCCCTCTCTCTGGGGCTCTCTGTGGGCCTCTCTCTCTGGGCCCCTCCCCCTCAGGTCACTTCCCTCTCTCTGGGCCTCTCTGTGGGCCTCTCTCTCTGGGCCCCTCCCCCTCAGGTCACTCCCCTCTCTCTGGGCCTCTCCCCCTCAGGTCACTCCCCTCTCTCTGGGCCTCTCCCCCTCAGCTCACTTCCCTCTCTCTGGGCCTCTCTGTGGGCCTCTCTCTCTCAGCTCACTCCCCTCTCTCTGGGCCTCTCTCTGGGCCTCTCTGTGGGCCTCTCTCTGGGGCTCTCTGTGGGCCTCTCTCTCTGGGCCTCTCCCCCTCTCTCTAGAGATAGACAGATAGATAGAGCTGTGTTGTCCCGTGAGACAAAGCCATGACTTCAGACACGGTCACGCACACAGAAGGGAGAGGAAGGAAGTTACAATACACACAAAATACACACAAGATACACAAAATACACACAAATACACACACCGTGCCACTTTTGAGCGGCACGGTGGCTGAGTGGTTAGCATTCTCGCTTCTCAGCAAGAAGGTCCTGGGTTCGAATCCCGGTCGGAACAGGGCCTTTCTGAGTGGAGTTTGCATGTTCTCCCTGTGTCTGCGTAGGTTTCCTCCGGGTACTCTGGTTTCTCCTACCACTAAAAACATGTGCAATAGGTCTGAATGTAAACTGAGTGAACTGGTGGAGGGTGTTTGGTCGGAGGCTTTGATGGACCAGTGTGTTCTGATCTTGCTTTTGCTGAATCTTAACGTTCTTTGTTTGTGTCGTGAAGGCAGCAGAGTAAAGTAAATACCAGTAGTGTATAAATATATTTTTTAAGTATCCAAAATGCACAGAAGTAGCTATCGTTCCGTCCTCCTCGTCTCCGTGACCAATCCCTCACATTCACAGAAACACACTCTTCTATGGCCGTCTTTGTGGCGTTGTTGAAATGGACTCGTTGGCCGCAGCTCCAGCCGTCACTCTGCCCCCTGGAGGCCGCTCCACACACTGCAGCGTCCCATAATCCCGTCTGTCCGGCAGAGATAGACCTCCACACAATCAGGCGGCTTTCAAACAAGGCTCCGACACCGCGGCCAATCCACAGCGGGCCGGGTTTAGAGCAAGGCCGAGGCAAGCGCACGGGTCAAAGGAATATGCAATGATGGAGAGGGGGGAGAGAGGGGAGGGAGAGGAGGAGAAAGAGGGGGGAGAGAGGGGAGGAGAAAGAGAGGGGAGCGGAGAAAGAAGGGGGAGAAAAAGGGGTGGGTGGGTGGGAGAGGAGAGAGAGGAGCTAGAGGAGAGAGAGGAGAGAGAGGAGCTAGAGGAGAGAGAGGAGCTAGAGGAGAGAGAGGAGCTAGAGGAGAGAGAGGAGCTAGAGGAGAGAGAGGAGCTAGAGGAGAGATGGGAGAGAGAGGAGCTAGAGGAGAGAGAGGAGCTAGAGGAGAGAGAGGAGCTAGAGGAGAGATGGGAGAGAGAGGAGCTAGAGGAGAGATGGGAGAGGAGAGCGAGGAGCTAGAGGAGAGATGGGAGAGAGAGGAGCTAGAGGAGAGAGAGGAGCTAGAGGAGAAATGGGAGAGAGAGGAGCTAGAGGAGAGAGAGGAGCTAGAGGAGAGATGAGAGAGGAGAGAGAGGAGCTAGAGGAGAGAGAGGAGAGAGAGGAGCTAGAGGAGAGATAGGAGAGAGAGGAGCTAGAGGAGAGAGAGGAGATAGAGGAGAAATGGGAGAGAGAGGAGCTAGAGGAGAGAGAGGAGCTAGAGGAGAGATGAGAGAGGAGAGAGAGGCGCTAGAGGAGAGAGAGGAGAGAGAGGAGCTAGAGGAGATATAGGAGAGAGAGGAGCTGGAGGAAATATAGGAGAGAGAGGAGCTAGAGGAGATATAGGAGAGAGAGGAGCTAGAGGAGATATAGGAGAGAGAGGAGCTGGAGGAAATATAGGAGAGAGAGGAGCTAGAGGAGATATAGGAGAGAGAGGAGCTAGAGGAGATATAGGCGAGCGAGGAGCTAGAGGAGAGAGAGGAGCTAGAGGAGAGAGAGGAGCTAGAGGAAATATAGGAGAGAGAGGAGCTAGAGGAGAGAGAGGAGCTAGAGGAAATATAGGAGAGAGAGGAGCTAGAGGAGAGCGAGGAGCTAGAGGAGAGAGAGGAGCTAGAGGAGAGAGAGGAGCTAGAGGAGAGATGGGAGAGGAGAGCGAGGAGCTAGAGGAGAGATGGGAGAGAGAGGAGCTAGAGGAGAGAGAGGAGCTAGAGGAGAAATGGGAGAGAGAGGAGCTAGAGGAGAGAGAGGAGCTAGAGGAGAGATGAGAGAGGAGAGAGAGGAGCTAGAGGAGAGAGAGGAGAGAGAGGAGCTAGAGGAGAGATGGGAGAGAGAGGAGCTAGAGGAGAGAGAGGAGCTAGAGGAGAAATGGGAGAGAGAGGAGCTAGAGGAGAGAGAGGAGTAGAGGAGAGATGAGAGAGGAGAGAGAGGCGCTAGAGGAGAGAGAGGAGAGAGAGGAGCTAGAGGAGATATAGGAGAGAGAGGAGCTAGAGGAGATATAGGAGAGAGAGGAGCTGGAGGAAATATAGGAGAGAGAGGAGCTAGAGGAGATATAGGAGAGAGAGGAGCTAGAGGAGATATAGGCGAGCGAGGAGCTAGAGGAGAGAGAGGAGCTAGAGGAGAGAGAGGAGCTAGAGGAAATATAGGAGAGAGAGGAGCTAGAGGAGAGAGAGGAGCTAGAGGAAATATAGGAGAGAGAGGAGCTAGAGGAGAGCGAGGAGCTAGAGGAGAGAGAGGAGCTAGAGGAGAGAGAGGAGCTAGAGGAGATGAGAGAGGAGAGCGAGGAGCTAGAGGAGAGATGGGAGAGGAGAGAGAGAGGAGCTCAGTTGAGATATAGGAGAGAGAGGAGCTAGAGGAGATATAGGAGAGCGAGGAGCTAGAGGAGAGAGAGGAGCTAGAGGAAATATAGGAGAGAGAGGAGCTAGAGGAGAGAGAGGAGCTAGAGGAGAGATAGGAGAGAGAGGAGCTAGAGGAGATATAGGAGAGCGAGGAGCTAGAGGAGAGAGAGGAGCTAGAGGAGAGATGAGAGAGGAGAGCGAGGAGCTAGAGGAGAGAGAGGAGCTAGAGGAGAGATGAGAGAGGAGAGCGAGGAGCTAGAGGAGAGATGGGAGAGAGAGGAGCTAGAGGAGAGAGAGGAGAGAGGAGAGATGGAGGAGAGAGAGGAGCTAGAGGAGAGAGAGGAGCTAGAGGAGATATAGGAGAGAGAGGAGCTAGAGGAGAGAGAGGAGCTAGAGGAGAGAGAGGAGCTAGAGGAAATATAGGAGAGAGAGGAGCTAGAGGAGAGAGAGGAGCTAGAGGAAATATAGGAGAGAGAGGAGCTAGAGGAGAAAGAGGAGCTAGAGGAGATATAGGAGAGAGAGGAGCTAGAGGAGATATAGGAGAGCGAGGAGCTAGAGGAGAGAGAGGAGCTAGAGGAGAGAGAGGAGCTAGAGGAGAGATGAGAGAGGAGAGCGAGGAGCTAGAGGAGAGATGGGAGAGAGAGGAGCTAGAGGAGAGAGAGGAGCTAGAGGAGAGATGGGAGAGGAGAGAGAGGAGCTAGAGGAGAGAGAGGAGCTAGAGGAGATATAGGAGAGAGAGGAGCTAGAGGAGAGAGAGGAGCTAGAGGAGAGAGAGGAGCTAGAGGAGAGATGGGAGAGGAGAGAGAGGAGCTAGAGGAGAGAGAGGAGCTAGAAAAGAGAGGAGAGGAGAGACGGAGGAGGAGAGAGTAGAGGAGATAGAGAGGGGGGAGAAAGAAGTGGGAGGAGATGGGAGAGGAGAGAGGAGCTATAGGAGAGATGGGAGAAGAGAGAGCAGATGGAGGAGAGAGGAGCGAGAAGAGGGAGGAGAGAAAAGACGGGAGAGAGGAGGAGCTAGAAGAGAGAGAGAGGAGGAGCGGAGTAATGGGAGAGGAGAAGAGGAGAGGGAGGATGGTAGAGTGGAGAGAGTAGAGGAGAGAGGGACTAGGAGAGGAGAGAGAGGCTGAAGAAGAGAGAGGAGAGAGACCAGAGGAAGGAAACCCTGGTGTCGCTGCTTTGGAGATTAAAGGAGACGTATTATGCAAAGCCGTCGCGTTTAAGTTGAGACAGTTCACGACGTCTTCTTTATGTCATGTTCAAGAGTCGCTGTAATGAGTCAGAGAGAGCAGAGGAACCAGTGTCTCAGACCAGCCGTAGTAACCGTAGCAACTGACCACGCCCCTAAATCAGAAAGTCACATAATGGACTGAGGAACTGCAAAACTCTTTAAAGTCTCGGTCTCAAAAGAAGAACACTTTAAGTCTTTACCATAATCAACACTTTTTGACCATAGAGTCGGACTGAAATGAACAGATAGATAGATTGGTGAATTTTACCTACCTAGCAATCAGAAGGTCTGTGATCCGGGCGCCAGAACTCACCGCGTGGAGCTAATCTCACTGGTAAAGTACCATGTGGCGCAGAACTATAAAAGGTCTCGTTATGATTCTCAAATCATTAACGACAAAACAAGGAATAAAACCAGGATTTCTATCTTTGTGAAAAAGGTGTTGGTTATAGATTTGTTGTTGACAAAACTCTTGTCTATTCAGCTGTTATGGTCCCAGCTGGATTCGTCTGCATATCTGGCAACCTGAGTCAGTACCACTTTTA
>OZ035840.1:2943784-2981284 GCA_964034765.1 Knipowitschia caucasica | reverse complement strand
CTCTGGTCTCTCTCTAGTCTCTCGCTGGTCTCTCTCTGGTCTCTCTCTGGTCTCTCTCTGGTCTCTCTCTAGTCTCTCTCTGGTCTCTCTCTGGTCGCTCTCTGGTCCCTCTCTGGTCTCTCTCTGGTCTCTCTCTGGTCTCTCTCTAGTCTCTCTCTGGTCTCTCTCTGGTCTCTCTCTAGTCTCTCTCTGGTCTCTCTCTCTGGTCTCTCTCTGGTCTCTCTCTGGTCTCTCTCTGGTCCCTCTCTGGTCTCTCTCTAGTCTCTCTCTGGTCGCTCTCTGGTCCCTCTCTGGTCTCTCTCTAGTCTCTCTCTGGTCTCTCTCTGGTCGCTCTCTGGTCTCTCTCTGGTCTCTCTCTGGTCTCTCTCTCTGGTCTCTCTCTGGTCTCTCTCTAGTCTCTCGCTGGTCTCTCTCTGGTCTCTCTCTGGTCTCTCTCTGGTCTCTCTCTAGTCTCTCTCTGGTCTCTCTCTGGTCTCTCTCTCTGGTCTCTCTCTGGTCTCTCTCTGGTCTCTCTCTAGTCTCTCTCTGGTCTCTCTCTGGTCTCTCTCTGGTCTCTCTCTAGTCTCTCTCTGGTCTCTCTCTCTGGTCTCTCTCTGGTCTCTCTCTAGTCTCTCGCTGGTCTCTCTCTGGTCTCTCTCTCTGGTCTCTCTCTGGTCTCTCTCTGGTCCCTCTCTGGTCTCTCTCTGGTCGCTCTCTGGTCCCTCTCTGGTCTCTCTATGGTCTCTCTCTGGTCTCTCTCTGGTCTCTCTCTCTAGTCTCTCTCTGGTCTCTCTCTGGTCTCTCTCTAGTCTCTCTCTGGTCTCTCTCTGGTCTCTCTCTGGTCCCTCTCTGGTCTCTCTCTGGTCTCTCTCTAGTCTCTCTCTGGTCTCTCTCTGGTCTCTCTCTGGTTCCTCTCTGGTCCCTCTCTGGTCTCTCTATGGTCTCTCTCTGGTCTCTCTCTTTGGTCTCTCTCTGGTCTCTCTCTGGTCTCTCTCTCTCGGTCTCTCTCAGTCTTTATCTGTCTTGGTCTCATGTAAACAGTAAATCATAGTAGATTATTTGCATAACTCGTCGGAAAACATAAAAAAAAAATGGTCTGAACTTCAACTACACATTTCATTGAGTTGATTTCTATAAACTAGACCCTGTTTTGGCTCCACTCTCTCCTGATCCAGTCCCGTGAACCGACCGAGACCTCTGATCCTGATCCGAGTTATCATAACCATCCGAGCGGCTGCTAAACTGCTGATTCTCTGCTGATTCTTTGGGTCCAGTTTTGACAAATGTCCCGAGACCAGAGCGGAGACAGATGTCGCCGAAACCGACACATTTGTGAATCCAGTTTTTCTACTTCCTGTTCCATCCATCGCAGGCCTCGGACACATCAGTCTAATGGAAATAAAATCAGATTTGAGAGACTTTGTGGTTTCTCTGTGTCAGAATCAAGATGGATAATGGAGAGACGGTGACATTAAAACTGAAGTCTGGACCTTTTTCATCGTTAAACTATAAAAGTGTTTGTCTGTGATGATAATACTCTGCTCAAAGTAACGTCCGGTCAAATCTGAAGAAAATGGGATTGAAATCTTTTGGATACTTGTACGAAAGAGCAGAGAGACCTTTCAACTCTGTGTGGTCTCTCTCTGGTCTCTACTCTCTTTATATGGTTTCTCTCAAGTCTCTCTCCCTCTTTAATCTCTCGAGTCTCTTTTCCTCTGGTTTCACTCAAGTCTCTCTCTCTGGTTTCTCTCTAGTCTCTCAGAGAGAGACGAGAGAGAGAGAGGATCACAGAGAGACGAGAGAGAGAGAGAGGATCACAGAGAGAGAGAGAGAGAGAGAGAGAGGATCACAGAGAGAGAGAGAGGATCACAGAGAGACGAGAGAGAGAGAGGATCACAGAGAGAGAGAGAGAGAGAGAGAGGATCACAGAGAGACGAGAGAGAGAGAGGATCACAGAGAGAGAGAGAGAGAGGAGGATCACAGAGAGAGAGAGAGGATCACAGAGAGAGAGAGAGAGAGGGTCACAGAGAGGCGAGAGAGAGAGAGGATCACAGAGAGACGAGAGAGAGAGGATCACAGAGAGACGAGAGAGAGAGAGGATCACAGAGAGACGAGAGAGAGAGAGAGGATCACAGAGAGGCGAGAGAGAGAGAGGATCACAGAGAGACGAGAGAGAGGGTCACAGAGAGAGAGAGAGAGAGGATCACAGAGAGACGAGAGAGAGAGAGGATCACAGAGAGACGAGAGAGAGAGAGGATCACAGAGAGAGAGAGAGAGAGGATCACAGAGAGAGAGAGAGGATCACAGAGAGACGAGAGACAGAGAGAGAGAGAGAGAGAGAGGATCACAGAGAGACGAGAGAGAGAGAGGATCACAGAGAGAGAGAGAGAGGATCACAGAGAGAGAGAGAGGATCACAGAGAGAGGGTCACAGAGAGGCGAGAGAGAGAGAGGATCACAGAGAGACGAGAGAGAGAGAGGATCAGAGAGAGAGAGAGGATCACAGAGAGACGAGAGAGAGAGAGAGGATCACAGAGAGGCGAGAGAGAGAGAGGATCACAGAGAGACGAGAGAGAGGGTCACAGAGAGAGAGAGAGAGAGGATCACAGAGAGACGAGAGAGAGAGAGGATCACAGAGAGACGAGAGAGAGAGAGGATCACAGAGAGAGAGAGAGAGGGGATCACAGAGAGAGAGAGAGAGGATCACAGAGAGAGAGAGAGAGAGGATCACAGAGAGAGAGAGAGGATCACAGAGAGAGAGGGTCACAGAGAGGCGAGAGAGAGAGAGGATCACAGAGAGACGAGAGAGAGAGAGGATCACAGAGAGACGAGAGAGAGAGAGGATCACAGAGAGACGAGAGAGAGAGAGAGGATCACAGAGAGGCGAGAGAGAGAGAGAGGATCACAGAGAGACGAGAGAGAGGGTCACAGAGAGACGAGAGAGAGGATCACAGAGAGACGAGAGAGGATCACAGAGAGACGAGAGAGAGAGAGGATCACAGAGAGGCGAGAGAGAGGATCACAGAGAGGCGAGAGAGAGAGAGGATCACAGAGAGACAAGAGAGAGAGAGGATCACAGAGAGACGAGAGAGAGAGAGGATCACAGAGAGACGAGAGAGAGAGAGAGGATCACAGAGAGACGAGAGAGAGAGAGGATCACAGAGAGAGAGAGGATCACAGAGAGAGAGAGAGAGGATCACAGAGAGAGAGAGAGAGGATCACAGAGAGAGAGAGAGAGAGGATCACAGAGAGAGAGAGAGGATCACAGAGAGAGAGAGAGGGGGTCACAGAGAGGCGAGAGAGAGAGAGGATCACAGAGAGACGAGAGAGAGAGAGGATCACAGAGAGACGAGAGAGAGAGAGGATCACAGAGAGACGAGAGAGAGAGAGAGGATCACAGAGAGGCGAGAGAGAGAGAGAGAGGATCACAGAGAGACGAGAGAGAGGGTCACAGAGAGACGAGAGAGAGGATCACAGAGAGACGAGAGAGGATCACAGAGAGACGAGAGAGAGAGAGGATCACAGAGAGGCGAGAGAGAGGATCACAGAGAGGCGAGAGAGAGAGAGGATCACAGAGAGACGAGAGAGAGAGAGGATCACAGAGAGGCGAGAGAGAGGATCACAGAGAGACGAGAGAGAGGATCACAGAGAGACGAGAGAGAGGATCACAGAGAGACGAGAGAGAGAGAGGATCACAGAGAGACGAGAGAGAGAGAGAGGATCACAGAGAGACGAGAGAGAGGGTCACAGAGAGACGAGAGAGAGGATCACAGAGAGACGAGAGAGGATCACAGAGAGACGAGAGAGAGAGAGGATCACAGAGAGGCGAGAGAGAGGATCACAGAGAGGCGAGAGAGAGGATCACAGAGAGACGAGAGAGAGAGAGGATCACAGAGAGAGAGAGAGGATCACAGAGAGAGAGAGAGAGGATCACAGAGAGACGAGAGAGAGAGGATCACAGAGAGAGAGAGAGAGGATCACAGAGAGGCGAGAGAGAGAGAGGATCACAGAGAGAGAGAGAGAGGATCACAGAGAGAGAGAGAGAGAGAGAGAGAGGATCACAGAGAGAGAGAGAGAGGGTCACAGAGAGGCGAGAGAGAGAGAGGATCACAGAGAGACGAGAGAGAGAGAGGATCACAGAGAGACGAGAGAGAGGGTCACAGAGAGACGAGAGAGAGGATCACAGAGAGACGAGAGAGAGAGAGGATCACAGAGAGACGAGAGAGAGAGAGAGGATCACAGAGAGATGAGAGAGAGGGTCACAGAGAGACGAGAGAGAGGATCACAGAGAGACGAGAGAGAGGATCACAGAGAGACGAGAGAGAGAGAGGATCACAGAGAGACGAGAGAGAGAGAGAGGATCACAGAGAGACGAGAGAGAGGGTCACAGAGAGACGAGAGAGAGGATCACAGAGAGACGAGAGAGGATCACAGAGAGACGAGAGAGAGAGAGGATCACAGAGAGGCGAGAGAGAGGATCACAGAGAGGCGAGAGAGAGGATCACAAAGAGACGAGAGAGAGAGAGGATCACAGAGAGGCGAGAGAGAGGATCACAAAGAGACGAGAGAGAGAGAGGATCACAGAGAGGCGAGAGAGAGGATCACAGAGAGACGAGAGAGAGAGAGGATCACAGAGAGGCGAGAGAGAGGATCACAGAGAGACGAGAGAGAGAGAGGATCACAGAGAGGCGAGAGAGAGGATCACAGAGATGCGAGAGAGAGGATCACAAAGAGACGAGAGAGAGAGAGGATCACAGAGAGGCGAGAGAGAGGATCACAGAGAGGCGAGAGAGAGAGGGAATCACAGAGAGACGAGAGAGAGAGAGGGTCACAGAGAGGCGAGAGAGAGGATCACAGAGAGACGAGAGAGAGAGAGGATCACAGAGAGACGAGAGAGAGAGAGAGGGTCACAGAGAGACGAGAGAGAGAGAGGATCACAGAGAGACGAGAGAGAGAGAGGGTCACAGAGAGACGAGAGAGAGAGGGTCACAGAGAGACGAGAGAGAGAGGGTCACAGAGAGACGAGAGAGAGGATCACAGAGAGACGAGAGAGAGAGAGGATCACAGAGAGGCGAGAGAGAGAGAGAGGGTCACAGAGAGACAAGAGAGAGAGAGAGGGTCACAGAGAGACGAGAGAGAGAGGGTCACACACACAGGACCAAGGCGAGAGAGAGAGGGTCACACAGAGACGAGAGAGAGAGAGAGGGTCACAGAGAGACGAGAGAGAGAGAGAGAGGGTCACAGAGAGACGAGAGAGAGAGAGGGTCACAGAGAGACGAGAGAGAGAGAGGGTCACACACACAGGACGAAGGCGCTCGCACTGGTCTCTCTTTGGTCTCTGACAGAGCTGTTATCTCTCTATGGTGGTCTCTCTCTGGTCTCTGGTCTCTCTCTGGTCTCTCTCTGGCCTCTCTCTGGTCTTTCTCTCTCTGGCCTCTCTCTGGTCTCTCTCTCTGGTCTCTCTCTGGTCTCTCCCTCTGGTCTCTCTCTGGTCTTTCTCTCTCTCTGGCCTCTCTCTGGTCTCTCTCTCTGGTCTCTCTCTGGTCTTTCTCTCTCTCTGGTCTCTCTCTGGTCTCTCTCTGGTCTCTCTCTGGTCTCTCTCTGGCCTCTCTCTGGTCTCTCTCTGGTCTCTCTCTGGTCTCTCTCTGGTCTCTCTCTGGTCTCTCCCTCTGGTCTCTCCCTCTGGTCTCTCCCTCTGGTCTCTCCCTCTGGTCTCTCCCTCTGGTCTCTCTCCCGTCCTGGGAGTCCTGGATGATCACCATCGTACTCATGAAAACACATCAATGCACATAATTCTGAAGCCTCTTCCTCTCAAGTCAGTCGTCAATCTCTCATCGTGAAAAGATCGACTTCATGTATTGGCGACGCTCCATCGCCCGTGCTGTCAGCCATCTTGGATATTTGCGGTCCGGTCCTCGGCTCCACCATCTGGGGTTGGATGGTCCGGCTGTGGGTCTGGAGTGAGAGTCTGTCTGGTCCAGAAAGCACATGTCTCCATCATGTTTATCACGAGGACGGTTACGGGCCAACGGCGTCTGTGCGAGCCCAGAGCGAGAGGCAGATGGAGCCAAGGCCAGTCACTCGCTGCAGGAACACAGGAGTCGCGGAACTTACGACCAAAGTTACAACCAAAGTTACTCAAGCTACAATGAACTTAAGTTACTCCTGATTGAAAGATGGTCTTTCTGGTCTCTGTTGCTCTGTCTCTGGTCTCTCTGATCTCTCTGGTCTGTCTCCGGTCTCTCTCTGGTCTCTCTCTGGTCTATCTCTGGTCTCTCTCTGGTCTATCCCTCTGGTATCTCTCTGGTGTCTGTTCTCTCTCTGGTATCTTTCTGGTCTCTCTCTGCTCCCTCTCTCTGGTCTCTGGTATCTCTCTCTGATCTCCCTCTGGTATCTCTCTGGTCTCTCTCTGCTCCCTCTCTCTGGTCTCTCTCTCTGATATCTCTCTGGTGTCTGGCCTCTCTCTGGTCTCTCTCTCTGGTCTCTCTGGTCTCTCTGGTCCCTCTCTCTTGTCTCTCTCTGGTCTCTCTCTCTGCTCCCTCTCTCTGGTATCTATCTGGTCTCTCTCTGGTCCCTCTCTCTTGTCTCTCTCTGGTCTCTCTCTCTGGTCTCTCTCTGGTCTCTCTCTCTGGTCTCTCTCTGGTCTCTCTCTGGTCTCTCTCTCTGGTCTCTCTCTCTGGTCTCTCTCTCTGGTCTCTCTCTGGTCTCTCTCTCTGGTCTCTCTCTGGTCTCTCTCTGGTCTCTCTCTCTGGTCTCTCTCTGGTCTCTCTCTCTGGTCTCTCTCTGGTCTCTCTCTCTGGTCTCTCTCTGGTCTCTCTCTGGTCTCTCTCTCTGGTCTCTCTCTGGTCTCTCTCTGGTCTCTCTCTCTGGTCTCTCTCTGGTCTCTCTCTCTGGTCTCTCTCTGGTCTCTCTCTGGTCTCTCTCTCTGGTCTCTCTCTGGTCTCTCTCTCTGGTCTCTCTCTCTGGTCTCTCTCTGGTCTCTCTCTGGTCTCTCTCTCTGGTCTCTCTCTGGCCTCTCTCTGGTCTCTCTGGCCTCTCTCTGGTCTCTCCCTCTTGTATCTATCTCTGAAACTGCTCCAAAACAGTTAAAATCATATTGTTTTGTTTTTTAATTATCATTTGTTTTTCTGATTTCCACATAATTATCTCGGTTTGGTCCAGTTTGGTCCAGTTTGGTCCAGAGTGGTTCTGTGGAGAAACCTGCTGTGGCTCATTACCGCGGTTTGTGCCAATAATCCTGTTAGCACCAAAACACTCACCGACAGTAATGACCGACTTCAGTCTAACCCACAAACCTTCGCTCCGGCGCCGAGGAAAACAAATAATTATACAACACACAAAAATATTAATTATGGAAAATCTGATAAACAAGGAATTGTTCTGTGTCGGGTTTAACGAGTTCTGGTTTTGAGGAGGTTCGTGAATTATTGAAGAATCCGAAGCAGATTTGTCAATCTCTGTGTTCTCTCTCTGGTCTCTCTCTGGTCTCTCTCTGGCCTCTCTCTGGTCTCTCTCTGGTCTCTCTCTGGTCTCACTCTGGTCTCTCGCTGGTCTCTCTCTGGCCTCTCTCTGGTCTCTCTTTGGTCTCTCTCTGGTCTCACTCTGGGCTCTCTCTGGTCTCTCTCTGGTCTCTCTCTGGTCTCTCTCTGGTCTCTCTCTGGTCTCTCTCTGGTCTCACTCTGGTCTCTCTCTGGTCTCTCTCTATTCTCTCTCTCTCTGGTCTTTCTCTCTGGTCTCTCTCTCTGGTCTCTGGTCTGTCTCTGGTCTTTCTCTAGTCTCTCACCGGTCTCTCTCTCTAGTCTCTCACCGGTCTCTCTCTCTAGTCTCTCTCAGGTCTCTCTCTCTCTAGTCTCTCACCGGTCTCTCTCTCTAGTCTCTCTAAGGTCTCTCTCTCTCTAGTCTCTCTCAGGTCTCTCTTTCTCGTCTTTCTCTGGTCTCTCTTTGGTCTCTCTCTGGTCTTCTGGTCTCTCTCTCTGGTCTCTCTCTTGTTTCTCTCTCTGATCTCTCTCTTGTCTCTCTCTGGTCTCTCTTTAGTCTCTCTCCGGTCTCTCTCTCTGGTCTCTCTCTGGTCTCTCTCTCTAGTTTCTCTCTCTGGTCTCTCTCTGATCTCTCTCTTGTCTCTCTCTAGTCTCTCTCTGGTCTCTCTCTAGTCTCTCTCTGGTCTCTCTCTCTAGTCTCTCTCTCGTCTCTCTCTAGTCTCTCTTGGAGTTCTAGTTTTGAGGAGGTTGTTGCATTATTGACGAATCCATAGCAGATGCATCAAGTTTATGACCTTCTCAGAGTTTAATGCCAGAGCAGCCAAGCGCGAAACCCCCTGAATTTGAAAATAAGGAGAGTTTCGCACTGGAATCGAATAACAATAACATGTGGAGAGACCTGCTCGTGTGGGGCGAACACATGTGCAGAGAAATGTGTCTATCAGTGTGGGCGGGTCCCAACTCAAAAGAACCCATGAGCACGTGCACTGACTCGCTTGCAATCTGACTTCTTGGTGGTGGGGGTGTACCCGGAAACAGAATTATCCAATTCATTCTCACAACACTTTGTTATCTCAAAAAACGTCTTTACAGGATGGTCCAAAAGTTGTTTTTTTTGGTTCACGATACGTTACATATGCTGTCAATGCTGGTCTCTTTCTCTGGTCTCTCTCTGCTTTCTCTCTGGTCTCTTTCTCTGGTCTCTCTCTCTCTCTAGTCTCTCTCTAGTCTCTCTCTTGTCTCTCTCTGGTCTCATGGTCTTTCTATGTTCTCTCTGGTCTCTCGCTCTCTCTCTGGTCTCTCTTCGGTCTCTCTCTCGTCTATCCAGTCTCTCTGTGGTCTCTCTCTAGTCTCTCTCTGGTCTCTCTCTTTCTCTCATCTCACTCCGGTCTCTCCATGTTCACTCTCTGGTCTCTCTCTCAAGTCTCGCTCCAGTCCTCCTCTGGTCTCTCTCGAGTCTCTCACTGATCTTTCTATGGCTTCGACGAACTGAAACCAGATCAGACCTGGATCAAAACCAGACCAGACCTGGATCAAAACCAGACCAGACCTGGACTGAACCCAAACCAGACCTGGACGGACACCAGACCAGACCTGGACTGAAGCCGAAACAGAACCAAGACCAGATCCGAACCAAGAACAGACCTGCGAACCAGCACCAAACTACTACTACTTCGAAGAACGGCTGATGTCGTTTCTCCAACTTTACTTGAAAATGCTATGAATAATTTAGCTCGAGAAAATTAGGACTCTTAAGTTTCTGTCGAGTGAATGATGTCGAAACGCGGTGAAAAACTCAAAAAGACGATTTTGCAGACGCCATTAAAGCTAGTTTCTGAACGTCCGTCTCATCCCTCTCCATGTCCGGTCTGATAACTCACATTTAGTCCAAAGTCTCTGCTCTTTCTCCCAGGTCCAGAGTCAAATCCTGTTTGGGTCTGGTCCTGCGCCTGCTTCACTACAGTGTTTTTATCAACACTCTCAGCTACGATTACGGCACCTGGGATCAGCCCAGTCTGAGCCAAAGACACAGAGGATAGGGAGATTTTAAAACACATAATCCAAGACAGAGAGAGAGAGAGAGAGAGAGAGAGACAGAGAGAGAGAGACAGGGAGACAAAGGCAGAGAGAGAGAGACAGAGACAGGATAGGGGAGAAAGAGAGTCCAAAAAGCTAGAGAGAGCAGAGAGAGACAGAGTGTTGGAGAGAGCAATGAGAGACAGACAGAGGACAAAGAAGCAAAGACAGAGAGAGAGAGAGACAGAGAGAGACGGAGAGACAGAGAGAGAGGCAGAGAGAGAGACAGTGAGAGAGACAGCGGGAGATAGAGACAGAGAGAGGCAGAGAAAGAGAGAGAGACAGAGAGAGAGAGGCCAAAAAGCTAGAGAGAGACAGAAGGAGAAAGACCAGAGAGAGACCAGAGAAAGGCAGAGAGAAAGAGAGCAGAGAGAGACCAGAAAGAGACAGAGAGAGAAAGAGTCTGGCAGATTAATTCTTGTCGCCTGTTTCGAGGCTTGTTAGAAGAGAGCAGTTAATATTCTCGCGGCGTCTGTGGATTAGAACAAGAGCAGAGAGAACAGATTGCACTTTCAGAGGCTGATGGATTTCTTGAGTCAAATGGAGTCCAGTGTTTTTGGGAGATCCTGGTGAACGACCTCTGACCTCAGACTGAGGCGGCGTCCAAGGAACCATGGAAAGATCACAGCCACGAGGAGAGAGTTTGGTGTTTGGATTGGAGAGCAGAGAGAGAGTAAAGAGAGAGAGTAGAGAGAGAGAGCAGAGAGAGAGAGAGCAGAGAGAGAGACCAGAGAGAGAGAGCAGAGAGAGTAGAGAGAGAGAGAGCAGAGAGAGAGAGCAGAGAGAAAGAAGAGAGAGAGAGCAGAGAGAGAGACCAGAGAGAGAGTAGAGGGAGAGACCAGAGAGAGAGACCAGAGAGAGTAGAGAGAGAGTAGAGTGAGAGTAGAGAGAGAGACCAGAGAGAGAGTAGAGAGAGAGCAGAGAGAGACCAGAGTGAGAGGCCAGAGATAGGCAGAGAGAGAGCGGAGAGAGAGACCAAAGTGCCAGAGAGAGAGGCCAGAGGGTCAGAGAGAGAGAGAGCAGAGAAAGAGGCAGAGAGACAAAGAGAGAGACCAGAGAGGCAGAGAGAGAGAGCGGAGAGAGATAAGAGAGAGAGACCAGAGAGGCAGAGAGAGAGACCATAGATAAGAGAGAGAGACCAGAGAGTCAGAGAGGCAGAGTTTCTGGAGTTTGGCAGAAAAAAGAGAGAGATGTATATGATTTGACAACAACGACCCAAGCTCCGCCCCCTTCCTTTCTGATTGGTCTACGCCTATGTTTCCTTAACAATCAATCAAACACATTTAAATGTTAATCGGAGAACACATTATACATTTCACGGAATTATCTGTTTATGTTTTTATGACAAAAATAATGTTTTAATGTTAGAAAAAGAGGTGTAGAGTAGAGTAGAGTAGAGTAGAGTAGGGTAGAGTAGAGTAGGGCAGAGTAGAGTAGAGTAGAGTAGAGTAGGGCAGAGTAGAGTAGAGTAGGGTCGAGTAGGGTAGAGTAGAGTAGAGTAGGGTCGAGTAGGGTAGAGTAGAGTAGAGTAGGGTCGGTGGAAACAGGGCTCTAGCTTCTACCTGTCCTGTCTCTCTCTCTCCCCCCATCTCCACAGCTCTGTTGATCGCCCCCGCCGCCGTGAGCTAATTAGGGGCGTCTTGTTCGCCAAAGTGCTCTTGCGTTCTGTTTATTTGTGTATCACGGAGCGGCCCCCGCACATTACGCCGACCAGAGGCTCGTCCTGAACTTTTAATCGGATCACGGCCGTGTCAGTCCGGCTCCTAATGAGGACCGGACCATTAGGGCGGATCAGCGAGGACCAGCCGAGCGGAGAGACAAGGAGCTGACACGCCGCCTAATCTCCGGCGCTCCCAGGGGCCCCCGGTTGGGAAGCAGGTTCAGAACATATATATATATAAGAACAGAAGCCCAGCTGTGCAGAACATGGCTGACGTCTGGAAGAAGGAGCTAAAGTTAGTGTGTGTTTGTGAGGTTCAGGGAGAGTGTGTTGTTGTTGTTGTTGTTGTTGTGAGACTGTGATGTGTGTGTTTTATTTTAGACTCAGATTCATGCAGCACATATGTACATGAGTATATAGGTGCGCAAACGAGTATCTGTGCAGGTGTGTATGTATATATAAATTCAACAAAAATGGTCACAGAGGAAGACTGACTACACATTCTGTACACTTATCGATATAACATCAAAACTATTTAACATACAGCCATAAGAATAACCATCTATTGTTAAGAGTATTTTATTTACTTTAATATTGTTATTTATATTTATTTTTTCGTATATATATATTTTATTTTTGCGTATATATACATACTTTCTCCTTATTTGTCTATGTATTTGATTTGCTTTGATTTGTTTTATCCTTTGTTTTTTTTTTTTTTTTCTGTTTTTCTTTGTGTATTTTTTTTTTTTTTTTTGACACAAGGGGAGCATAGTGGGGTAAAAAAAAAAAAAAAATAAATAAATTAAAAATGTGTCTGGTTAAGCTGTATGTATTAAGAAAACAGTGTGAACTAATGAAGATGACACAATAAAGTATGAAAAAAAAAAAAAAAGATTCATGCAGCACAAATATGGAACAGTCTTCTTGAACGTGTGAGACAGGCTTATTCTTCTCTGACTATGTTCAAATCCAGGTTAAAAACAGTTCTGTGTCCTGTGGTCTCTCTCTTTTTCTGGTCTCCCTCTCTCTGGTCTATCCCTTTGGTCTCTCCCTCTGGTCTCTCTCTCTCTCTGGTCTCTCCCTTTGTCTCTCTCCCTCTGATCTATCTTCCTCTGGTCTCTCTCTCTCTGGTCTTCCTCTCTCTGGTGTCTTTCTCTGGTCTATCCCTCTGGTCTCTCTCTCTCTCTGGCCCTCTCTCTTTCTGGTCTCTCTACCTCTGGTCTCTCTCTGGTCTCTCCCTTTGGTCTCTCTCCCTCTGGTCCCTCTCCCTCAGGTCCCTCTCTCTCTGGTCTCTCTCTCTCTCTGGCCCTCTCTCTTTCTGGTCTCTCTACCTCTGGTCTCTCTCTGGTCTCTCCCTTTGGTCTCTTTCCCTCTGGTCCCTCTCCCTCAGGTCCCTCTCTCTCTGGTCTCTCCCCCTCTGGTCCCTCTCTCTCTGGTCTCTCCCCCTCTGGTCTCTCTCTCTCTGGTCTCTCTCTCTCTGGTCTCTCCCCCTCTGGTCTCTCTCCCTCTGGTCTCTCTCTGGTCTCTCCCTTTGGTCTCTTTCCCTCTGGTCTCTCCCCCTCAGGTCCCTCTCTCTCTGGTCTCTCCCCCTCTGGTCTCTCTCTCTCTGGTCTCTCTCTCTCTGGTCTCTCCCCCTCTGGTCTCTCTCCCTCTGGTCCCTCTCCCTCAGGTCCCTCTCTCTCTGGTCTCTCCCCCTCTGGTCTCGCTCTCTCTGGTCTCTCTCTCTCTGGTCTCTCCGTGTTTGGAGTGATAGAATGACATGCAAAGCGTATTTGAGAGTCCAACAAAGCACTGCATCAAACCGATAGATTATTATTATTATTATTATTATTTTTTTGGTTAAGTGTCTTGCCCAGGGACACAACAACAGCAGATGATATGAGTCTTGGGGGCATCAAACCCAGAATCATTTGGTCCAAAAACCAATATCTACCAACTGAGCCACTGTCGCCTTGGAAACAGCAAGTTCAAAACCAACTGTGAAAAGATGATGGTGCTACTTCCACTTTGAACAAGCATTAGCATTAGCATTAGCATTATCATTAGCATTAGCATTAGAGCTAGCAGAGGCTTTTTGGCTGCGTGCAGGAGTCCGCAGCTGTTTGGCTCCGCACCTTTAACTAACGACTTGTAGAAGCTCGGACCTGACTCGGCTCAGAGTGTGCAGTCGAGCGTAGCCGCACCTGCCCTGGCAGCTGCCGCCGCTGGCACATGTGGCACCGTTAGCTCGCTAGCTCCGGAGGGTTGATTACCGCAGCCAGCCCCCTCATTACTCCAGGAATAATCTGTTTTCTTTCTTCTGTATTATCGGGCACGAGCTCATGTGTGATTCCAGATTTTAGCTGCTCCATTTTATTTATTTATTTGAAAAGGACAGTACGAAAAATATTGTTACCAGAAAAAAAAAATTACATCAATAAAAATAATAAAATAAAAACAAGCCTCATTTTTCCAAACTGTGTCCGGTTTTGGGGCTCAGACTTTGGATTGTCCTTATGCCACTTTTTCAGTTTTGTGGAGACTTCACCTCCTCAAGTTTAGTCCTGACTCTGGGACCAGTCCCTGTGCTCCTCAGAGTCCCAGCAGGAGGCCAGTCCCTGTGCTCCTCAGAGTCCCAGCAGGAGGCCAGTCCCTGTGCTCCTCAGAGTCCCAGCAGGAGGCCAGTCCCTGTGCTCCTCAGAGTCCCAGCAGGAGGCCAGTCCCTGTGCTCCTCAGAGTCCCAGCAGGAGGCCAGTCCCTGTGCTCTTCAGAGTCCCAGCAGGAGACCAGTCCCTGTGCTCCTCAGAGTCCCAGCAGGAGGCCAGTCCCTGTGCTCCTCAGAGTCCCAGCAGGAGGCCAGTCCCTGTGCTCCTCAGAGTCCCAGCAGGAGGCCAGTCCCTGTGCTCCTCAGAGTCCCAGCAGGAGGCCAGTCCCTGTGCTCCTCAGAGTCCCAGCAGGAGGCCAGTCCCTGTGCTCCTCAGAGCCCCAGCAGGAGGCCAGTCCCTGTGCTCCTCAGAGTCCCAGCAGGAGGCCAGTCCCTGTGCTCCTCAGAGTCCCAGCAGGAGGCCAGTCCCTGTGCTCCTCAGAGTCTCAGCAGGAGGCCAGTCCCTGTGCTCCTCAGAGTCCCAGCAGGAGGCCAGTCCCTGTGCTCCTCAGAGTCCCAGCAGGAGGCCAGTCCCTGTGCTCCTCAAATGTCACAGATGTATTTTGGTTCGAGGTATGATTTGTAGAAATTCAATAATAAACTGTGGTTAGATTTATTTGGAAAAACAACATTCTTGATCAAAATCAGTTTGATACAATTTGTGCAACATTGTAGCGAGATAAAAACACACTTTTCTGTTTGATGCGTCCAGGACAAGGACACAACACTTTATACTTTTATTTTACACAACAACAAGAGAACCTCAAAAGGAGAAGACGCATAAATATTTAATGCCGTCTTTTTCTTTTGTGGCTAAAAGGTAAAACTCGTGGGATTTGAATCAGAATCACGGTGTTCAGCTCCAGCCAAATGAAGCCAATCAGAGCCAGACTATACCAGGCTATACCAGGCTATACCAGGCCATTCTCCAGCAATGTCTTTCCTCTCGCAGTGAAGGTCTGTGGTCCTGGATCGGCTCAGGATAACGGCGTCTCCAGAAATATACTTTACTGCAGTCAGTGTTTTAAGGCTCAAAAAACTCCTCAGACTTTTATACAGATTCTGAGATATCAAAGCTGTGTGAGCTGCTGCAGCCGTCAAAAGCCGTGCAAACAGCTGCAGAGGACACTGAGATGAAGGAGCAAGACCAGAGAGAGCGAGAGAGAGAGACCGGAAAGAGAGAGAGAGAGACCAGAAAGAGAGAGAGAGTGACCAGAAAGAGAGAGAGAGAGAGACCAGAAAGAGACCAGAGAGAGAGAGAGAGTGACCAGAAAGAGACCAGAGAGAGAGAGAGAGAGAGATCAGAAAGAGACCAGAGAGAGAGAGAGAGAGACCAGAAAGAGAGAGAGAGAGACCAGAAAGAGAGAGAGAGAGAGACCAGAAAGAGACCAGAGAGAGAGAGAGTGTGACCAGAAAGAGACCAGAGAGAGAGAGAGAGAGATCAGAAAGAGACCAGAGAGAGAGAGAGAGTGACCAGAAAGAGACCAGAGAGAGAGAGAGAGAGATCAGAAAGAGACCAGAGAGAGAGAGAGAGTGATCAGAAAGAGACCAGAGAGAGAGAGAGAGAGTGACCAGAAAGAGACCAGAGAGAGAGAGAGTGATCAGAAAGAGACCAGAGAGAGAGAGAGAGTGATCAGAAAGAGACCAGAGAGAGAGAGAGTGTGACCAGAAAGAGACCAGAGAGAGAGAGAGAGAGAGATCAGAAAGAGACCAGAGAGAGAGAGAGAGTGACCAGAAAGAGACCAGAGAGAGAGAGAGTGTGACCAGAAAGAGACCAGAGAGAGAGAGAGAGAGAGAGATCAGAAAGAGACCAGAGAGAGAGAGAGAGTGACCAGAAAGAGACCAGAGAGAGAGAGAGAGAGATCAGAAAGAGACCAGAGAGAGAGAGAGAGTGATCAGAAAGAGACCAGAGAGAGAGAGAGAGAGTGACCAGAAAGAGACCAGAGAGAGAGAGAGTGATCAGAAAGAGACCAGAGAGAGAGAGTGATCAGAAAGAGACCAGAGAGAGAGAGAGAGAGAGAGACCAGAAAGAGAGACAGAGTGACCAGAAAGAGACCAGAGAGAGAGAGAGAGTGACCAGAAAGAGACCAGAGAGAGAGAGAGAGAGAGATCAGAAAGAGACCAGAGAGAGAGAGAGAGTGATCAGAAAGAGACCAGAGAGAGAGAGAGAGAGTGACCAGAAAGAGACCAGAGAGAGAGAGAGAGAGTGACCAGAAAGAGACCAGAGAGAGAGAGAGAGAGAGATCAGAAAGAGACCAGAGAGAGAGAGAGAGACCAAAGAGGGAGACCAGAAAAACCTCAGAGAGAGAGACTAGAAAGAGAGAGAGAGTGACCAGAAAGAGACCAAAGAGAGACCAGAAAGAGAGAGAGAGAGACCAGAAAGAGGCCAGAGAAAGAGAGACCAAAGAGAGAGACCAGAAAGAGAGAGATCAAAGAGAGAGAGAGACTAAAGGGACACCAAAAAGATACTAGAGAGAGACTAGAAAGAGACCAAAAAGAGAGACCAGACAAAGAGAGAGAGAGACTAGAGAGAGAACGGAGGGAGAGAGAGTCTAGGGAAACCAGAGAGAGACAGAGAAACTAGAGAGAGAGACCAGAGAGAGTCCCTGTGCTCCCTGAAGTCTCAGCAGGAGGCCAGTCCCTGTGCTCCCTGAAGTCCCAGTAGGAGGCCAGTCCCTGTGCTCCCTGAAGTCCCAGCAGGAGGCCAGTCCCTGTGCTCCCTGAAGTCCCAGCAGGAGACCAGTCCCTGTGCTCCTCAGAGTTGGTTCATACGTCTTAGATATACTTTGGTGCGAGGCCATGCAGACACTAGCTAGCATGCTAACACCTCACTTCCTGGTTTTTTCCTGACACAGCTCATCCAACAAGACTCAGGTTTAATAAACACTAATTACTGGACCATGTGAGCACAAACACCAGGGGAAAGAACCAGTCTCGGACCAGCAGTTATCCCGGACCGTCTCGTACCTTCTCCACGGCGCCACGGTGCCACATTAACCTGATTCGCCAGATGCTGCCGCGGCGTTAATCTCCACTTGTCTTCATCAAAGGAACACGCCACCGCTTTGTGTCTGATGTTATTTTAAGCCGCTGCCCCCGGTGGCCACTCCTGAGTACTGTCTCTTTGACCTGGTTTCAAACTCCGGCCTTCGGTCTGGTCCGTGTTGTGTTAGGGAGAAGCCTGGGGTCTCCTTTGGGGCGCATCCGTTTAACTCCTGATGAAGTGCAGTTTTCAGGATGTGTCTGATGGGAACATTACTCTGTGCGATGGTTATTCTCTCAAAGTTGTTGTCCAGGACGTGACTCAGACTCGGACCAGAAAAGACCAAGGCTGTATCCGAATGTCCACACTATACCCTATTCACTCACTCACTATATAGTTCGGGACTATATAGCGACTGAGTGAGTGAGTCAGTGCACTCATTCTGTTGGCAATTCGGACACATGCACACTCATTGGATCAATATAATTTTATATATAAATAAAAGTATATTAAAATATCAATATTTGTCTAATATACATGTATAAAATGTTTTTTACAATTTATATTCATATTTATGAATTTTGGTTGACTTATTCGCTTAACGTCTTTCATATTCCCGCCACCTGACCAGCTCCTCTAACACTGGTGAAATGGCACCTCCACTGAATTTTGCGGTGTTTTTGTTAACAATTATAAAACTTCTCATAATGCGAATTAAAAACCGCCGAACAGAGAGAAGGCGAAGACAGGCGATGAGGCGGAGGAGGAGAATGGCTCTTCGTTCATTAGCAAGGCGTCGTGTAAGTATTGTATTCGTCCTTTGTCTATATAGCATTAGCACCATCTACTGGGTAAATTATAGTACTTTTGGTGTACTTACTAATTAAAAATACTATTCTCAGTCAATGAGAAACACATTAGTCATATACATTTAGACATATTTCAACAAGAAAACACATTGTATAGACACACTCACTTAAAATGCAAGAACATTAAAATATTTTATTGGTTGAAAGAACACAAAACCATAGCAAGGGAAATGGATTAAGTACTCATTTTTTCTAAATGAAAAATGAGTACTTAATCATTAAACAATAGAATTTGCTTGGCCATGGGGCACAGGGCTTCTGTGATTTTTTTGTGTGTTATTAGGTGCGAGTGATGTAGTGAGGGTTTCTACTTCAGTTGTCTCAGGGCAGCTCCAGCTCCCTGCAACACACAATACATTTGGCAAAATCAATGCCAGGGCACAAAAGAACATGACTTCAGCTATATACTCTTCATTTTTATTTACATTTTTAAATCTCAAAATGAAAAATGAGTACTTATTCCTGTGTCTGCACTCATAACTAAAAGTGCAGATACAGAATTAAAAAATGAATCTAGAAGTATCATATTAAGTTTAAGAGAATTTTTGTTTTGTTTTAGGGTGAACCACCGGTGTACTGCCCGACTGAACCACCATGTACCCCTACTCAGCATGTACTTAAATGGCCAGTCTGACCTTCGCCCCGATTTTCGTCTCACTCGAACCACCATCACCCGTCTGGTTAGCCACCTGAGGAGTGCTCATCACCAGGGCTGGAGCCAGGACATGGAGGTTTTGGTCTTCCTCTTTTGGTTGGCCAGTGGCACCGCGTACCGTGTTGTCGCCAGGGCATTGGACATGCCCCAGTCCACAGTCCACGATGTGATCCACAGGGTGGCCAACCAGATCCTTCAAATGCGTGGCCAAATAATTCATTTCCCTTCCCTGGAGGAACTTCCCCAAGTTGCAGCTGGGTTTCAGTTGCTGGCTGGATCAGCTGCTCTCAATAATGTTGTGGGGAGCATCGACGGCTGCCACATCAGAATAAAGCCCCTTCAAGAAAATGCACAGTGTTATTTTAACAGGAAATTGTTTTATTCCATTCAAATGCAGGCTGTGTGTAATCACCGTGGCTTATTTCTTGATTTGTTTGTTGGCTACCCCGGATCTGTGCACGATTCTCGAGTGCTTAAAAACAGCCCCCTCTACGTCCACCGGCTCTATCCCCCAAATGGACACGTCCTCCTTGGGGATGGGGGTTACCCTTGCCTCCGTCAGCCCATCACACTCCTCACTCCATACAGAGAGCCTGTTTGGAGCCCAGTGGAAGCCCGCTTCAACCGGCACCATGCACGGGCACGATCTGTAATAGAGAGAGCGTTTGGTATGATGAAAGCAAGATGGCGATCCATTTTTTTCAAGGCACTGGAAGTCCAACCCACCTTTGCAGTCGAGGTGACTGCCTGTTGCGCCATCCTGCACAACATCTGCGTCAGCGATGGTGATCTCTGGGAGCCAGTGGAAGAGGAGCCAGGGCCTGATGATGAGCAGGACCAGCATCAGCAGCACCAGCCTGATCAGCAGTGTGGACAGGAGCTGTGTGGACAGGAGCTGTGTGGACAGGAGCTGTGTGGACAGGAGCTGTGTGGACAGGAGCTGTGTGGACAGGAGCTGCGTGGACAGGAGCTGTGTGGACGGATGGCAGCAGCACTTTCCACCCCAAGGGCCAGGCTACCAGCTCTTCGGGACCACGACTATTAATTAAATGTTTGAATAATCTGTGTTTTGGCCTATTTAAATAAAAACAAAAACAATTGAATATGTAAATATCTTGTTGAATGTATGTATAGTTCTTTACAAATGTCTAGTTGATTAAATTTTTTTTGTGTAAATAGTGTTCATCATTGTATGTCGATATGCATATAGTTCAAACTACACTTATCAAAATACATTTTTATTTATAATTTCTCCACTATTCTCTCCAACAAACTCAACAGTCTCTCCTCTCTCTCTTCCTCTCTTCTTCCCCTCTCCTCTTCTCGCTTCTCCCTTTCCTCTTCCTTCTTCTCCACCTTCTCCAAAAAACTCAACAAACTCTCCCTTCTCGGCCTCTTGGCTGCCACTCTTTCCGCTTCCTCATCTGGCTGTACGGGGGCAGGGGGTTGCACCACAGATGTGGAAGCAGCATCCCCCATGGATGAGGCAATCAGGCAGGGAGGCTGCACGGATGGCCTGCTGCCTATTGCCTCATCCATGAGGGAGTACCACTTCCACGATATGGCGGTAGGCTCCCCTCCTTCTGTCCCTGTCCGTGGCTGTCTGAGCTCCTTAAAACAGTGAGTTTTATATAATATATGCTTCACAAATTACACACAAAGCTTCAAAGAAACAAACCTTGTAGGTCTTTTTCAGGTTCTCCCACTTCTTGGCCGCTCTGGCAGGGCTGATCAGGCGGCTCAGCCCCATTTCCTTTATCACTGCCCTAAAGTAACGATACATAAAAGCATTTGAATATGAGTAGACGTTTTTTGAATAAGTATTCATTCATAATGGTCGTACTCCCATCCAGCCGGCGATGCAAAACGGCGGCCTGAGAACAGGCCGCCGTTTTTCACCCGCAGTCAGATGAGTCTCTCCACATCAGTGTCTGTCCCTTTAGAAAAACATTTAACACAATAAATGCTACACGTATAACACAAGTGCTTTAATAACATTAATGACTGACCACCAGTGACCCGTTTCTGTAGCGTTAGCTTGAGATGTTAGCGTCATGATACGCAAAAATGCTAACATTTTTTGCGGCATAACATTGGTACGTTGTTTCGCAGTAAAAGGCAATGGTATTCAAATGTGTATTTTGGCAGCTTATCGTCAAAAACACATCACGGTTTACACATTTCCATATTTATGATGATTAAAAACTCACATTTATAGCTCATGTCCCGCTCCTGTTCCAACACGTCTCTCGCTGCCTCCGC
Source organism: Knipowitschia caucasica (assembly GCA_964034765.1). Classification (NCBI taxonomy): domain Eukaryota; kingdom Metazoa; phylum Chordata; class Actinopteri; order Gobiiformes; family Gobiidae; genus Knipowitschia; species Knipowitschia caucasica. Next base: position 2,960,697 of record OZ035840.1, on the reverse strand, counting down.
CATTTTACTTCCGTATAGTGACCATCGCTGCTCACTACATTTTCGAGATGCATTGTGGGAAAATTCCAGTGCACTACTTTTTCTCTCTGGACATTCGGACACCCCTACAAAATGGCGTGACCACTATATAGTGCACTATATAGGGTATAGTGTGGACATTCGGATACAGCCCAGGACTAAAGTGATGGTACTTCCTGGTTCTGGTCCGGACTCGAGCCGCAGTGTTTTGAATGTACCGTAGTCATCACACATTGGTTTAGTGTTAGCATTAATGTGGAAAAGGTCTGTTAGAACCAACTCAAACAGGCTCCATGGACAAGAAAAAATAAATAAAAAATCTCCCACGGCAACTACCCGGCAACCAATCCATTCCTAATTCCTGATTGGCCGGTCTGTTTCTACAGTATATAGTAATTATTCAGTAGTTAAGGGTCTTATCTGGATTCACATAGACATAAAAAGACCGGGATCTCAAGTTTCTTTGCTGCTAGTTAAAGTTATAAAACTCAAATTCAATATTCTTTAGTCATACGGCAATTCCCTAGCAACCAACCATTTCAGCCGTGTATAATTTCTGGATGAATATCAAACTTTAATTAAAAAAAGCCCAAACAATAACACAATCTGAGCCAAACTTCAAAAAAAAATTCTACCAAAATTAAACCTCATTTTATCTTTCTCACCCCAACCCTTTAGCGAGCCTGAGCTAACGTCGCTAACGGCTAACACACCACCGCTTTAGCTCCCACCGAATCTGTCTCAACCTGATCCTTTAAATACCCAGGAGACTTTGCAGCACAACACTCCGAGCGTCTTTCAATAGCCGGTGTTTTTCCTCGTTCTGAAGCAGAGAAGGACCTTGGAACGGAGCCAAAAACTGCAAAAGTTGAGTCTCTTTTTTTGTTAATGGATTTTTTTACGAAGCGTTTGTTAGCAGAAAGATGTGACCCGCTGATCCTGCCGCCTTCTGTCGCCGCCGCTGAAAAACTGGAAGTGGATCCAGCCTGACGTTTTAAACAGACAGAGCTTAATGTTGTTTACTTTATTAGTGTGTTTTATGTTGACGTTTGTGTTGAATAAACTTTATTGAATCAGGTTTTGACAGAAAGTTGGCGGGAAATAAATCTTTAGGCCCGATGAAGGTAGAAGGAGGTCGATGTTGGGAGATAGAGGCGGAGGTGTTTTAAAGGAGACATACGCTGCTAAAATAGTTTAAATGGGAGAGTATTGTTTCTGTGACCGACCTGGAGGTGTTTTTAGACCCGTCCATGCTACTCGCAGGAAGCAGAGGGAATACATGTATCGTCTGTTTAAAAGCTCTCGTCTTCAGTGAGATCTCAGGAAATATTGTTATGAAATAAAATTAACGAGGGGCTGGTGAGAAAGAGAGAGAGAGAAAGACACAGAGACAGAAACACAGAGAGAAACAGAGAGAGAGGGAGAAAGAGAGAAACACAGAGAGAGAGAGAAAGAGAGAGACTCTCTGGTCTCTCTCTGGTCTCTCTCCGGTCTCTCTCTGGTCTCTCTCTCTCGCTGATCTCTCTCCTGGCTCTCTCTGGTCTCTCTCTCTCCTGTCTCTCTCTGGTCTCTCTCTCTCTGCGTCCTCTCTGGTCTCTCTCTGGTCTCTCTCTCGCCTGTCTCTCTCTCTGGTCTCTCTCCTGTCTCTCTTTGGTCTCTCTCTGGTCTCTCTCTCTCCTGTCTCTCTCTCTGGTCTCTCTCCTGTCTCTCTTTGGTCTCTCTCTGGTCTCTCTCTCTCTTGTCTCTCCCTGGTCTCTCTCCTGTCTCTCTCTGGTCTCTCTCTAGTCTCTCTCTGGTCTCTCTCTGGTCTCTCTCCTGTCTCTCTCTAGTCTCTCTCTAGTCTCTCTCCTGTCTCTCTCTGGTCTCTCTCTGGTCTCTCTCCTGTCTCTCTTTGGTGTCTCTCTGGTCTCTCTCTCTCCTGTCTCTCCCTGGTCTCTCTCCTGTCTCTCTCTGGTCTCTCTCTAGTCTCTCTCCTGTCTCTCCCTGGTCTCTCTCCTGTCTCTCTCTGGTCTCTCTCTGGTCTCTCTCCTGTCTCTCTCTGGTCTCTCTCTCTGGTCTCTCTCCTGTCTCTCTCTGGTCTCTCTCTGGTCTCTCTCTGGTCTCTCTCTGGTCTCTCTCTGGTCTCTCTCTCTGGTCTCTCTCTGGTCTCTCTCTGGTCTCTCTCTGGTCTCTCTCTGGTCTCTCTCTGGTCTCTCTCTGGTCTCTCTCTGGTCTCTCTCTCTGGTCTCTCTCTGGTCTCTCTCTGGTCTCTCTCTGGTCTCTCTCTGGTCTCTCTCTCTGGTCTCTCTCTGGTCTCTCTCTGGTCTCTCTCTGGTCTCTCTCTGGTCTCTCTCTGGTCTCTCTCTGGTCTCTCTCTCTGGTCTCTCTCTGGTCTCTCTCTCTGGTCTCTCTCTGGTCTCTCTTCTGCAGTTCAGTGTGATTCTGCTGTCGTCTGTAGAACAATCCAGAGCCGCAGCTTCTGTTGTCTCTGTTCTCTTTCTGAAAGCGTGTTGTTGTTAGCGCGGCTCTTCGCAGATGCTAACTGCCTGATTAGCATTCCACTTTCTTGATTAATCCATTTAAATCCTTTCATTTATTTCCTTGTTAATAACTGAGCATGAATTCAGAGGACTGTGTGTTTCAGAGCAGCATTTAGCGAGTTTAACGTCAGCACTTTGAGCTCCATCCTTCCATGTTCTTCCCCTTAATCCATGTCTGGGTCGGGGGGTGGGGGTGGCAGTCAGAGCTAACAGACCCAAAGCTAATGCTCCACCGACTGAGCGGCGGTTCCAGAAACAGTCTTCATGAAACAGAAACTGTCTAAGTTCCACATATTTGGTTTATCGCTGGTCTCTTTCTGGTCTCATTCTGGTCTCATTCTGGTCTCTTTCTGGTCTCTCTCTCTGGTCTCTCTCTGGTCTCTCTCTGCTCTCTCTCTGCTCTCTCTCTGGTCTCTCTCGGGTCTCTCTCTGGTCTCTCTCTGGTCCCTCTCTCGGGTCTCTCTCTGCTCTCTCTCTCTGCTTCCTCTCAGCTCTCTCTTACTTTATGTCCGATTAACAAGAACACATGTTTACAACAAAATAAGAATCTCATAATTGTTCTTTTTATACAATACTTCTCCTTTAATATCCATAAACTTCTCTCTATCCTTACGCAATAACAGTTTTACCGCAGAGATTGTATTTTCTCCCAAACGACCAAACAACCATCTGCCTTGCACCAGTATTTACCGTCAGTCGCCCAAAACACACACACACACACACACACACACATATAAAACACACACACACACACAGACGTTTGTGGACTGTGGACATCATAATGACTGCAGACGGGATCGATAAACTTCAGCCGTGATGGATGAAGAGCGAGCGGCGGATTCACTTACAGCGAGCCGCACATTAGCATGGCCTCCTCCACCGCACATCTGTGAGAGCCCAGGAACCAGGGGCCGTTCCTCCAGGGGCCGCGATGATGATGTCAGGGGCCAGAGAGAGAGGGGGAGAGAGAGAGAGAGAGAGAGGGGGAGAGAGAGACCAGAGAGAGAGAGGGGAAGAGAGAGAGAGAGAGAGAGAGAGAGAGGGGAGAAGAGAGAGAGAGACCAGAGAGAGAGAGAGAGAGAGAGAGAGAGAGGGGAGAAGAGAGAGAGAGACCAGAGAGAGAGAGAGAGAGAGATAGAGAGAGGGGTTGGGTTCTGTGGGGAATGCGGCGACCATGTTTTGATTTATATGAATGGAGTCAAAATACTGTGGTCCCTCGCGATCATACGGTTTACATTTCACAGCATCTTATTTATTTATAGTCTCTGAGATTACTCTTTCTGGTCTCTCTCTGGTCTCTGTCTCTCTTTGGGTCTCTCTCTGGTCTTCTCTCTGGTCTCTCTCTGGTCTTTCTCTGGTCTCTCTCTCTCTCTGGTCTCTTTCTCTGGTCTCTCTCTGGTCTCTCTCTGGTCTCTTTCTCTGGTCTCTCTCTGGTCTCTCTCTCTGGTCTCTCTCTGGTCTCTCTCTGGTCTCTTTCTCTGGTCTCTCTCTGGTCTCTCTCTGGTCTCTCTCTCTCTCTGGTCTCTCTCTGTTTCCATCTTTTCCTTTGGTAGAAACCTCCTCTGATCTCTGAGTTCTTCTACAGTTTAGTTGGTTTCTGCTGAAGGTGCATGAATACAAATGACAGCTGTTCTCCCTCAGTCTCGCTCTGGTCCCCTATATCCTCCATATGTGGTTCTGGGGCCAGGTTCCCGTCCTGATGGCCCACTCCAGTCACCGCGGCTCTGCAGAGCCGATGCCGAGGTTCTCAAGGGCCTCCGTCTTGACTGAATCAGACCAAAGCTTCAGGAATAGACCCAGAGCCATATGGTCCTGACAGGAGCCTCCTCATTCTGTCCTGACCACAACAACCCAGTCCTAATGAGCAGGAGCTAAATATATAATACTCTTAACGAGAGGGGGGGAGGTAACGAGGGGAGGGGAGGGGCTAATGAGAATTCGCTCTCTCTCTATGGTCTCTATTTCTTTTCCACTGGTCTCTCTCTCTGGGTGGTTAATCTCTCGCTCGTCTATCTCTATAAGCTAACTTAACATTCTAAATCTCTCTCTGGTCTCTCTCTCTTGTCTCTCACTCTGGTCTTGTGGCTAAATCTGGTACAATTAAAGAAATGTTCATTAATGTACATTACTGAGGCTGTAGACCCAGGACTGAGGCTGTAGATCCAGGACTGAGGCTGTAGACCCAGGACTGAGGCTGTAGATCCAGGACTGAGGCTGTAGACCCAGGACTGAGGCTGTAGACCCAGGACTGAGGCTGTAGATCCAGGACTGAGGCTGTAGATCCAGGATGGAGGCTGTAGATCCAGGACTGAGGCTGTAGACCCAGGACTGAGGCTGTAGATCCAGGACTGAGGCTGCAGACCCAGGACTGAGGCTGTACAGTAGATCCAGGACTGAGGCTGCAGACCCAGGACTGAGGCTGTAGACCCAGGACTGAGGCTGTAGATCCAGGACTGAGGCTGCAGACCCAGGACTGAGGCTGTAGACCCAGGACTGAGGCTGTAGACCCAGGATTGAGGCTGTAGATCCAGGACTGAGGCTGTAGACCCAGGACTGAGGCTGTAGATCCAGGACTGAGGTTGTAGACCCAGGACTGAGGCCCGCCTCTCTCGTGGAGATCCTGTAGCTGTCACTCAAAGCCCATGGTAACGGAGCTGTCACTCAAAGGCCATGGTAACGGAGCTGTCACTCAAAGGCCATAGTAACGGAGCTGTCACTCAAAGGCCATGGTAACGGAACCCGCCCACGCAGTGTTTGCTCACGGAGACAATATTGAAATAAAAACAGCAGATTCCAGTTGCTGTGCCACATGCTGTACATCAGTGTTATAAATATATCAGAGAGTGTGTGTGTGTGTGTGTGTGTTTGTGTGTGTGTATTGTTCAGTGTTGAGTGTATCACAGCTGCAGCCTCAGGACTCAGAGCAGAGAGGATTCATGGTCTGAACCAAGCGGCTACTCCACCTTTTGACCCGTCCTGCTCCACCCAGAGGCTGCTCCACCTCTGCTGCTGTGACCCGTCCTGCTCCACCCAGAGGCTGCTCCACCTCTGCTGCTGTGACCCGTCCTGCTCCACCCAGAGACTCCTCCACCTCTGCTGCTGTGACCCGTTCTGCTCCACCCAGAGACTCCTCCACCTCTGCTGCTGTGACCCGTCCTGCTCCACCCAGAGACTCCTCCACCTCTGCTGCTGTGACCCGTCCTGCTCCACCCAGAGACTCCTCCACCTCTGCTGCTGTGACCCGTTCTGCTCCACCCAGAGACTCCTCCACCTCTGCTGCTGTGACCCGTCCTGCTCCACCCAGAGACTCCTCCACCTCTGCTGCTGTGACCCGTCCTGCTCCACCCAGAGGCTACTCCACCTCTGCTGCTGTGACCTGAGGCTGTTTCTGATTATTACTATTGTTATGTTTTTAGAATAATCAATTTTATTTTATTTTTGCTGCTACTGGACACCTGCATTTCTCCTATGGGCTCAATAAAGTATCTCTCTCTCTCTCTCTCTCTCTGTCTCTCTGTCTGTCCATGTATCTATCTATCTATCAATCTATATATATTTCCACCAATGTGTTCCAGACGCCGTGCTGCTGTCAGTGCGTGTGAAGGATTGAGTTCTGCTGCATACGGCCGTGGAGCCGGTGGGGGGCGGATCTATAAATGCATGTGGTATTATGGAACCATGGTATTATGGAATTGTGGCAGAAGCGGCGGCGCAGTCTGGAGCCGTTAGCGCCGCGGGACGTCCGACGAGAGCCAGGACCGAGCTTTAGGAGCATGTATGAGTATGAGTCTGAGAATATACTTTAGCAGCACTAGTTACTGCAACACAATACTACCACTACTGCTACTACTACTACTACTACTACTACTACTGCTGCGACGACTACTATTTTCTTCATTTACAAAACTTCTATACTGTAATAATAATGCATCGGTTTTATACAACACTTACTGTAACTGGAAGTCTTTTCACATGTCATTTTTCATTCAGTGGTGATAAACTACTACAGTAGCCACAGCTGCCCTGGGGCACACAGGCAGAAGCGAGGCAACCAGTCTGTGCCATCGGCCCCTCCCACCCCCATAGACAGCGAAAGTGGTGTTACATTAGTTTCAACAGCGGAGATAGGCTCGACTACGTTACTTAATATTTACAGTATATATAAGAGGTGTGTGTGTGTCTGCGTGTGTGTGCGTGTGTGTGAGTGTGTGTGTGTGTCTGTGTGTGAGTGTGTCTGTGTGTGAGTGTGTGTGTGTGAGTGTGTGTGTGTGAGTGTGTGTGTGTGTGTCTGTGTGTGAGTGTGTCTGTGTGTATGTGTGTGTCTGTGTGTGTGTGTGTCTGTGTGTGTCTGTGTCTGTGTGTATGTGTGTGTCTGTGTGTGTGTGTGTCTGTGTGTGTGTGTGTCTGTGTGTGTGTGTGTCTGTGTGTATGTATGTGTGTGTCTGTGTGTATGTGTGTCTGTGTGTGTGTGTCTGTGTGTGTCTGTGTGTGTGTGTGTGTGTGTGTGCGTGTGTGTCTGTGTGTGTGTGTGTGTGTGTGTCTGTGTGTGTGTGTGTGTGTCTATGTAAAAATTAAAGTATAAAGGACCACCATCTTGGAGACCTGGGACTTGGTCAAAACAATCGGCGGCCATCTTGAAATCCTCCCGTCTCTTGGATTAGACTTCTTCCTTTTATAATGTCCCAACACAATGGTCTGGTCTTTAACTCTTTTATCTTTAGTTTTTCTTTGGAGCAATAACACAGTTCGAAGTGCCGTATCGGAGCCACAGCGTTTCTTCCGTTAGTCCATCACTTCCTGTCGCACTCCAAAACCAGAAGAGGAGAAACCCCCCCCCGGAGAGAGAGGCCCTGTCCCCTGCAGCGGACCTGGACTGAGCTGTTTGTGTTGGAGCCGAGCATCAAATCCCTCAGCCTCGGCCCGCGGCGACCACACGACAACCAAGACAGCAACCACACGGCAACCAACTCGCCAACCGAACGGCAACCACACATAGCGACTGCACGGCAACCACACATAGCAACCGCACGGCAACCGCACGGCAACCGCACGGCAACCACACAGCAACCGACACAGCAAACCGACACGGCAACCGCACAGCAACCGACATGGCAACCACAGAGCAACCGCATGGCAACCAACTCGGCAACCACACATAGCAACCGCTCCCATTCCCTTTACATCACATCAGTGTCACACAAAGGTCGGTGAGGTGGAGTCTGCGGTCGTTTGTTTCGGTAAAATGTCACACGTGTCCCACAGTCAGAGGCTCACACTGTTTACTGCTCCCTCTGCTCCACCGGGAAATCTGGATCTCATCAAGGAATCACCGAGAGAAGGACTGGAGAGAGAGACTAGGGAGAGAGCGAGAGAGGGAGAGAGAGAGACTAGAGAGAGAGAGAGAGAGTTAGACCAGAGAGAGTGAGAGAGACCAGAGAAAGAGAGAGAGAGACCGGAGAAAGAGACCAGGGAGAGATCACAGAGAGACCAGAGAGAGGCACCACACAGAGAGAGAGAGAGAGAAACCAGAGAGACCAGAAAGAGACAGAGAGAGAGAAAGAAGGAAAGAGAGACAGAGAGCACAGAGAGACCAGAGAGAAACCAGAGAGAGAGAGAATAGAGAGAGAGAGAGAGAGAGAGCAGAGAAAGAGAGAGAGAGAGCACAAGAATCATTGAGAGAAGGCAATGATTAAAAGAAGAGAATAACTCAAACAAGTGTTGAGATAAACAGTAGATACAGGTTTAGACAGACAGGTTTAGACAGACAGGTTTAGACAGACAGGTTTAGACAGACTGGTTTAGACAGACAGGTTTAGACAGACAGGTTTAGACAGAGACAGACTGGTTTAGACAGACAGGTTTAGACAGACAGGTTTAGACAGTTAGACAGACTGGTTTAGACAGACAGGTTTAGACAGACAGGTTTAGACAGACAGGTTTAGACAGTTAGACAGACTGGTTTAGACAGAAAGGTTTAGACAGAAAGGTTTAGACAGACAGGTTTAGACAGAAAGGTTTAGACAGACAGATTTAGACGGACTGGTTTAGACAGACAGGTTTAGACAGACAGGTTTAGACAGACTGGTTTAGACAGACAGGTTTAGACAGACTGGTTTAGACAGACAGGTTTAGACAGACTGATTCAGACAGACAAGTTTAGACAGACTGATTCAGACAGACAGGTTTAGACAGACTGGTTTAGATGGACAGGTTTAGACAGACAGGTTTAGACAGACAGGTTTAGACAGACAGGTTTAGACGGACAGGTTTAGACGGACAGGTTTAGACAGACAGGTTTAGACAGACAGGTTTAGACAGACTGGTTTAGACAGACTGGTTTAGACAGACAGGTTTAGACAGAAACGTTTAGACAGACAGGTTTAGACAGACTGGTTTAGACAGACAGGTTTAGACAGACAGGTTTAGACAGACTGGTTTAGACAGACTGGTTTAGACAGACAGGTTTAGACAGACAGGTTTAGACGGACTGGTTTAGACAGACAGGTTTAGACAGACAGGTTTAGACAGACTGGTTTAGACAGACAGGTTTAGACAGACAGGTTTAGACAGTTAGACAGACTGGTTTAGACAGACAGGTTTAGACAGACTGGTTTAGACAGACAGGTTTAGACAGACAGGTTTAGACAGTTAGACAGACTGGTTTAGACAGAAAGGTTTAGACAGAAAGGTTTAGACAGACAGGTTTAGACAGAAAGGTTTAGACAGACAGATTTAGACAGACTGGTTTAGACAGACAGGTTTAGACAGACAGGTTTAGACAGACTGGTTTAGACAGACAGGTTTAGACAGACTGGTTTAGACAGACAGGTTTAGACAGACAGCCCCCCCCCTTGGACTGCCACCTTAACGTGGTGGGGGAGTTTGAGCACTCGGATGATCCTGGGAGCTATGCTGTCTGGGGCTTCATGCCCCTGGTAGGGTCTCCCATGGCAGACAGGTCTCAAGTGACGAGTCAGACGAAGCGCAGTCCGAAGCCAACCATGGACAGCACGACAACAAAAACCGTGACGTCGCCCGGCATGGCGCAGCCGGGGCCCCACCCTGGAGCCAGGCCTGGGGTCGGGGCTCGCAAGCGAGCGCCTGGTGGCCGGGCCTTAGCCCACGGGGCCCGGCCGGGCTCAGCCCGAAGGGATGACGTGGGCAGTCCCTCCTGTGGGCTCACCACCTGCAGAGGGGTCCGTGGTGGCGAGGTGCAGAGAGGACTGGGCAGCAGTCGAAGGCGGAGACCTCGACGACCCAGTCCACACACCCAACATCTGGCTCTTGGGACGTGGAACGTCACCTCACTGGGGGGGAAGGAGCCCGAGCTTGTGGGGGAGGTTGAGCGATACCGACTAGAGATAGTCGGCCTCACCTCCACACACAGCTTGGGCTCTGGAACCCAACTCCTTGAGAGGGGTTGGACGCTCCACTTTTCTGGTGTTTCCCGCGGGGAGAGGCGGCGAGCTGGGGTGGCCATACTCATTGCCCCCCATCTCAGCCGCCACGTGTTGGAGTTCTCCCCGGTGAATGAGAGGGTCGCGTCCCTCCGCCTCCGGGTGGGGGACAAGTCTCTCACTGTTGTGACGGCCTACGGGCCTAACGGTAGTGCAGAGTACCCGGCCTTCTTGGAGTCCTTGGGAGGGGTACTGGACAGTGCACCGCCCGGGGACTCCGTTATTCTCCTGGGGGACTTCAACGCCCATGTGGGAAATGCCAGTGACACTTGGAGAGGGGTGATCGGGAAGAGCGCCCCCCCTGATCTGAACCCGAGCGGTGTTCAGTTGTTGGACTTCTGTGCCAGTCACGGCCTGTCCATCACGAACACCATGTTCGAGCACAAGGGTGTCCATCAGTGCACGTGGCACCAGGACACCCTAGGCCGGAGGTCGATGATCGACTTTGTTGTCGTATCATCTGACCTTTGACCGCGTGTCTCGGACACTCGGGTGAAGAGAGGGGCGGAGCTGTCAACCGATCATCACCTGGTCGTGAGTTGGATCCGCTGGCAGGGCAGGAGGCCGGTCAGACCTGGCAGGCCCAAGCGTGTAGTGAGGGTTTGCTGGGAACGTCTCGCTGAGCCCCCTGTCAGACGGACTTTCAACTCACACCTCCGGGAGAGCTTCTCCCAGGTCCCGGCAGAGGAGGGGGACATCGAGTCCGAGTGGACCATGTTCTCTTCCTCTATCGCCAATGCGGCGGCTCGTAGCTGTGGTCGCAAGGTCTCTGGTGCTGGTCCCGGCGGCAATCCCCGAACCCGGTGGTGGACACCGGCAGTAAGGGATGCCGTCAGGCTGAAGAAGGAGTCCTATCGAGCAATGATGGTTCGTGGGACTCCTGAGGCAGCTGTCCAGTACCGGCAGGCCAAACGTACCGCGGCCCGGGCTGTTGCAGAGGCAAAAACCCGGGACTGGGAGGAGTTCGGAGAGTCCATGGAGCATGACTATCGGTCGGCCTCAAAGAGGTTCTGGCAAACCGTCCGGCGCCTCAGGAGGGGGAAGCAGTTCTTTGCCAACACCGTGTATGGTGCGGGTGGAGGGCTGCTGACCTCGACTGGGGATATTGTCGGGCGGTGGAAGGAATACTTCGAGGTTCTCCTCAATCCCCCCGTCACGTCCCCCGTCCAGGAGGCAGAGGCTGAGGATGTTGGGGCGGATACTTCCATCTCCCTGGCCGAGGTCACCAAGGTGGTTGGCAGCCTCCATGGTGGCAAGGCGCCGGGAGTGGATGAGATCCGTCCTGACTATCTAAAGTCTCTGGATGTTGTAGGACTGTCTTGGCTGACACGTCTCTGCAACATCGCGTGGCGATCGGGGGCGGTGCCAATGGAGTGGCAGACCGGGGTGGTGGTCCCTCTCTACAAGAAGGGGGACCGGAGGGTGTGTTCCAATTATCGTGGGATCACACTCCTCAGCCTCCCCGGTAAGGTCTACTCCAAGGTACTGGAGAGGAGGCTTCGTCCGATGGTCGAATCTCGGATTCAGGAGGAGCAGTGTGGTTTTCGTCCCGGTCGCGGAACACTGGACCAGCTCTATACTCTCCATCGGATACTCGAGGGTTCATGGGAGTTCGCCCAACCTGTCCACATGTGCTTTGTGGATTTGGAGAAGGCGTTCGACCGCGTTCCCCGGGGTGTCCTTTGGGGGGTCCTCCGGGAGTACGGGGTCCGGGGTCCTCTGCTGAGGGCTGTTCGGTCCCTGTATGACCGGAGCCAGAGCTGTGTTCGCATTGCTGGCAGTAAGTCAGACCTGTTCCCGGTGAATGTTGGCCTCCGCCAAGGCTGCCCTTTGTCACCGGTTCTGTTCACTGTATTTATGGACAGAATCTCTAGGCGCAGCCAGGGGCCGGAGGGGGTCCGGTTCGGGAACCACAGGATTTCATCTCTACTTTTTGCGGATGATGTCGTCCTGCTGGCTCCAACGAACCAGGACCTGCAACATGCACTGGGACGGTTTGCAGCCGAGTGTGAAGCGGCTGGGATGAGAATCAGCACCTCCAAATCCGAGGCCATGGTGCTTGACCGGAAAAAGGTGCCTTGCCCTCTCCAGGTGGGTGGAGAGGTCCTTCCTCAAGTGGAGGAGTTCAAGTATCTCGGGGTCTTGTCCACGAGTGAGGGGAGGATGGAGCGTGAGATTGACAGGCGGATCGGTGCAGCGTGCGCAGTGATGCGGTCTCTGTATCGGACCGTTGTGGTAAAGAGGGAGCTGAGCCGAAAGGCAAAGCTCTCAATTTACCGGTCAATCTTCGTTCCCTCCCTCACCTATGGTCATGAGCTGTGGGTAATGACCGAAAGAACGAGATCGCGGATACAAGCGGTCGAAATGAGCTTCCTCCGCAGAGTGGCTGGGCGCTCCCTTAGAGATAGGGTGAGGAGCTCGGTCACACGGGAGGAGCTCGGAGTAGAGCCGCTGCTTCTCCACGTCGAGAGGAACCAGTTGAGGTGGCTCGGGCATCTGTTCAGGATGCCTCCTGGACGCCTTCCTGGGGAGGTGTTCCGGGCACGTCCCACCGGGAGGAGGCCCCGGGGAAGACCCAGGACACGCTGGAGAGACTATGTCTCTCAGCTGGCCTGGGAACACCTAGGGGTCCCCCCGGACGAGCTTGAGGAGGTGTGTGTGGATAGGGAAGTCTGGGCGTCTCTGCTTAGACTGCTGCCCCCGCGACCCGGCAACGGATAAAGCGGAAGAAAATGGATGGATGGATGGGTTTAGACAGACTGATTCAGACAGACAAGTTTAGACAGACTGATTCAGACAGACAGGTTTAGACAGACTGGTTTAGACGGACAGGTTTAGACAGACAGGTTTAGACAGACAGGTTTAGACAGAGAGGTTTAGACGGACAGGTTTAGACAGACAGGTTTAGACAGACTGGTTTAGACAGACAGGTTTAGACAGACTGGTTTAGACAGACAGGTTTAGACAGAAACGTTTAGACAGACAGGTTTAGACAGACTGGTTTAGACAGACAGGTTTAGACAGACAGGTTTAGACAGACTGGTTTAGACGGACTGGTTTAGACAGACAGGTTTAGACAGACAGGTTTAGACAGACAGGTTTAGACAGACAGGTTTAGACAGACTGGTTTAGACAGACAGGTTTAGACAGACTGGTTTAGACAGACAGGTTTAGACAGATAGGTTTAGACAGACTGGTTTAGACAGACAGGTTTAGACAGATAGGTTTAGACAGACTGGTTTAGACAGACTGGTTTAGACGGACTGGTTTAGACAGACTGGTTTAGACAGACAGGTTTAGACAGACAGGTTTAGACAGACTGATTCAGACCGATCCAGTTTTATCGTCTGAAAAGCTCTCTCCTTTCATTGACTTTCTGTTCCTCACTCGTGTGTTCATTCCGAGGAGCCGCTCGCAGCTCGAGGCTCAGAGCTGCTTTTTTAATTTAGTGCCACCTCCACGCGCCGCCGGCCGCTCGGATCCTCATCATCAAACATGTGTTACAGCCACAGAGCCGTGAGTTTGGACCAGTGCGGCTTCAGCTGTGAGCTCATAACTGCCTCCAATAAGAACGGGCCCAAAATAGAAAATCTGGGGGAAAAGAGACGAGAAATAAACTGGAATATCCTGTTTCTGAAACTGAGGCGCTGGAATCCTCCGTTGTTGGAGAAGGTCTGTCGGAGAGTGCATACCCCGCCCACTACAACACCGCAACTGTATGTTATTGTTGGGAAATGTTATGTGTATTATCATGTTAATAAATGTGTGTAGATTAAGGTCTAGTCTTGTTAACCAACTAATGCATTAAGGGTGGCGAGAATGCAGAATTCTCCCAGCCCCGAGGCAAGAGTGAAAGAGCATAAGTAAACAAGAGCAGGGTAAACAAGAGCATAAGTAAACAAGAGCAGAGTAAACAAGAGCAGAGTAAACAAGAGCATAAGTAAACAAGAGCAGAGTAAACAAGAGCATAAGTAAACAAGAGCAGAGTAAACAAGAGCAGAGTAAACAAGAGCAGAGTAAATAAGAGCAGAGTAAACAAGAGCAGAGTAAACAAGAGCAGAGTAAACAAGAGCAGAGTAAACAAGAGCATAAGTAAACAAGAGCAGAGTAAACAAGAGCAGAGTAAACAAGAGCAGAGTAAACAAGAGCATAAGTAAACAAGAGCAGAGTAAACAAGAGCAGAGTAAACAAGAGCAGAGTAAACAAGAGCATAAGTAAACAAGAGCATAAGTAAACAAGAGCATAAGTAAACAAGAGCAGAGTAAACAAGAGCATAAGTAAACAAGAGCAGAGTAAACAAGAGCAGAGTAAACAAGAGCAGAGTAAACAAGAGCAGAGTAAACAAGAGCAGAGTAAACAAGAGCAGAGTAAACAAGAGCATAAGTAAACAAGAGCATAAGTAAACAAGAGCAGAGTAAACAAGAGCAGAGTAAACAAGAGCAGAGTAAACAAGAGCAGAGTAAACAAGAGCAGAGTAAACAAGAGCAGAGTAAACAAGAGCAGAGTAAACAAGAGCAGAGTAAACAAGAGCAGAGTAAACAAGAGCAGAGTAAACAAGAGCAGAGTAAACAAGAGCAGAGTAAACAAGAGCAGAGTAAACAAGAGCAGAGTAAACAAGAGCATAAGTAAACAAGAGCATAAGTAAACAAGAGCAGGGTAAACAAGAGCATAAGTAAACAAGAGCAGAGTAAACAAGAGCGAGTAAACAAGAGCATAAGTAAACAAGAGCAGAGTAAACAAGAGCATAAGTAAACAAGAGCATAGTAAACAAGAGCAGAGTAAACAAGAGCAAGAAGTAAACAAGAGCAGAGTAAACAAGAGCAGAGTAAAAGAGCAAGTAAACAAGAGCAGAGTAAACAAGAGCAGAGTAAACAAGAGCAGAGTAAACAAGAGCAGAGTAAACAAGAGCAGAGTAAACAAGAGCAGAGTAAACAAGAGCAGAGTAAACAAGAGCAGAGTAAACAAGAGCAGAGTAAACAAGAGCAGAGTAAAACAAGAGCAGAGTAAACAAGAGCAGAGTAAACAAGAGCATAAGTAAACAAGAGCAGAGTAAACAAGAGCATAAGTAAACAAGAGCAGAGTAAACAAGAGCAGAGTAAACAAGAGCAGAGTAAACAAGAGCAGAGTAAACAAGAGCAGAGTAAACAAGAGCAGAGTAAACAAGAGCAGAGAAAACAAGAGCAGAGTAAACAAGAGCAAGTAAACAAGAGCAGAGTAAACAAGAGCAGAGTAAACAAGAGCAGAGTAAACAAGAGCAGAGTAAACAAGAGCAGAGTAAACAAGAGCAGAGTAAACAAGAGCAGAGTAAACAAGAGCAGAGTAAACAAGAGCAGAGAAACAAGAGCAGAGTAAACAAGAGCAGAGTAAACAAGAGCAGAGTAAAACAAGAGCAGAGTAAACAAGAGCAAAGTAAACAAGAGCAGAGTAAACAAGAGCAGAGTAAACAAGAGCAGAGTAAACAAGAGCAGAGTAAACAAGAGCAGAGTAAACAAGAGCAGAGTAAACAAGAGCATAAGTAAACAAGAGCAAAGTAAAACAAGAGCAGAGTAAACAAGAGCAGAGTAAACAAGAGCAGAGTAAACAAGAGCAGAGTAAACAAGAGCAGAGTAAACAAGAGCAGAGTAAACAAGAGCAGAGTAAACAAGAGCAGAGTAAACAAGAGCAGAGTAAACAAGAGCAGAGTAAACAAGAGCAGAGTAAACAAGAGCAGAGTAAACAAGAGCAGAGTAAACAAGAGCAGAGTAAACAAGAGCATAAGTAAACAAGAGCATAAGTAAACAAGAGCAGAGTAAACAAGAGCATAAGTAAACAAGAGCACAGTAGTAAACAAGAGCAGAGTAAACAAGAGCAGAGTAAACAAGAGCAGAGTAAACAAGAGCAGAGTAAACAAGAGCATAAGTAAACAAGAGCATAAGTAAACAAGAGCAGAGTAAACAAGAGCAGAGTAAACAAGAGCAGAGTAAACAAGAGCAGAGTAAACAAGAGCAGAGTAAACAAGAGCAGAGTAAACAAGAGCAGAGTAAACAAGAGCAGAGTAAACAAGAGCAGAGTAAACAAGAGCAGAGTAAACAAGAGCAGAGTAAACAAGAGCAGAGTAAACAAGAGCAGAGTAAACAAGAGCAGAGTAAACAAGAGCAGAGTAAACAAGAGCAGAGTAAACAAGAGCAGAGTAAACAAGAGCAGAGTAAACAAGAGCAGAGTCAGAGGTAAACAAGAGCAGAGTAAACAAGAGCATAAGTAAACAAGAGCATAAGTAAACAAGAGCAGAGTAAACAAGAGCAGAGTAAACAAGAGCAGAGTAAACAAGAGCAGAGTAAACAAGAGCAGAGTAAACAAGAGCAGAGTAAACAAGAGCAGAGTAAACAAGAGCAGAGTAAACAAGAGCAGAGTAAACAAGAGCAGAGTAAACAAGCATGAAGCCAGAAAACATCTGTGTTGAGACAAGAAGACACTTCTCCTGACGGATGAGAGGAGATTGTTTTCTAACATAGAGTTCGATAGGTCATATTGTCACATGTGTTTTAAATCCTTTGGTATAAGAGGCGACAGTAGCTCAGCTGGTAGAGCATTGGCCTTTGAGCCTGAAGGTTGTGGGTTCGAGCCCACCATAAGACCTACTTCACGACTCCCACTGATGACTGCTGTTGTTGTGTCCTTGGGCAAGACACTTAACCCACTTTGCCTGAAGCCCCCACTGAAAGATCTCAGCTCCTGTGGACTCACCACCTGCAGGAGGATCAGTGAGGGGCTGGTGCTCTGTGTAGTGGGTGGCATCTCTGGCCACCCCCCCGACCCAGAAATGGATTAAGGGGAAGAAAATGGATGGATGGATGGATGGATGATATAAGAGGCAAGGCCTAACTTTCAGCGTCTGTCTTTTGTGCTTTGCCTGTCGTCCGCAGCAGACCCGGGCTTCTCT
>OZ035840.1:2923784-2938784 GCA_964034765.1 Knipowitschia caucasica | reverse complement strand
AAAGGAGCTGCTTTGAAGAACCAGAATATAACACATATTTACACTTGGTTCATACGTTTTTACTACGAACATAATTCACATGAGTTCATTCATAGTTTTGATGCCTTCAGTGTCAATCTACAGTTTTGATAATCATGAAAATAGAGAACTCTTTGAATGAGAAGGGGTGTCCAAACTTTTGGTCTGTACTGTATATAGCATCATAAGCTACGTACGGTGAACTTCTTCAACACACTCACGGACAAAAACAAACTTCCTTCAAAGAGAAAACACAATCCCTGAACATTAAATAAATAATCTAAATATTTTCTTATGTCTCTAATAACGGTTCTAATAACAATGAAATATCATCCTGAAGCCAAGATCAGAGAGAGACTAGAGAGAGAAAGACCAAAGAGAAAGATCAGAGAGACCAGAGAGAGAGAGAGACCTGAGACTAGAGAGAGACCAGAGAGAGACCAGAGAGAGAGACCAGAGAGACCAAAGAGAAAGATCAGAGAGACTAGAGAGAGAGACCAGAGAGAGACCAGAGAGAGAGACCAAAGAGACCAGAGAGAGAGACCAGAGAGACCAAAGAGAAAGATCAGAGAGAGACCAGAGAGAGAGACCAGAGAGAGACCAGAGAGAGACCAGAGAGAGACCAGAGAGAGAGACCAGAGAGAGACCAGAGAGAGAGACCAAAGAGACCAGAGAGAGAGACCAGAGAGACCAAAGAGAAAGATCAGAGAGAGACCAGAGAGAGAGACCAGAGAGAGACCAGAGAGAGACCAGAGAGAGAGACCAGAGAGAGACCAGAGAGAGACCAGAGAGAGACCAGAGAGAGACCAGAGAGAGAGACCAAAGAGACCAGAGAGAGAGACCAAAGAGAAAGACCAGAGAGAGACCAGAGAGAGAGACCAGAGAGAGACCAGAGAGAGACCAGAGAGAGAGAGACCAGAGAGAGACCAGAGAGAGACAAGAGAGAGAGACCAGAGAGAGACCAGAGAGAGAGACCAGAGAGAGACCAGAGAGAGACCAGAGAGAGACCAGAGAGAGAGACCAGAGAGAGACCAGAGAGAGACCAGAGAGAGACCAGAGAGAGACACCAGAGAGAGACCAGAGAGAGAGACCAGAGAGAGACCAGAGAGAGAGACCAGAGAGAGACTAGAGAGAGACCAGAGAGAGAGACCAAAGAGACCAGAGAGAGAGACCAAAGAGAAAGATCAGAGAGAGACCAGAGAGAGAGACCAGAGAGAGACCAGAGAGAGACCAGAGAGAGACCAGAGAGAGAGACCAGAGAGAGACCAGAGAGACCAGAGAGAGACACCAGAGAGAGAGACCCGAGAGAGACCAGAGAGAGACCAGAGAGAGACCAGAGAAAGACCAGAGAGACTAGACATTACTTGTATAACATTACTAATACCAGTAACAAGTACTATACATTCTATTACATTGTTGAAGTAACTTGCTGAACACTTAAAACCTCCGCAGAAAGTCCCACTCTCTGGAATTGAACCGGGGACCCCCCTGCTGTGAGTGAAGAGTGCTAACCTCTGCTGTGTTTCCCCTGTCATTCCCTGATCCTCCGAGAGAGAGACACAGGTTTTGTTGTCGTAGCCGCCGCCTCACGGTCGGCCATTTTGTCCAAGAAACGATTAAAAATGAGCTCAGCGGCTGCTCTCCACTGACACATTAGGCCTTTAGTAGAAACACCCGGAATTAGAGATTGTTCTTTCTCTGAGGTGTTGCGTTCCCAAATTATTTTTAGGATTTATGAGGCTCTTGTTATGATTTCTGGCATTTCTTTGCTCAGACCTTTGCGGTTTAATGAGGCCAAGAGTGAAGCCAGAAACGAAAAATAGACAAATTAAATTGATCATTCTAAAAATAATCAGCAACAGTCCTTCAGGTCACAGCAGCAGAGACAGAGCTTGGTTCAGACCATTGTCTCTGCTCTGGTCCAAAGTAAAATGATAAATGCTTGATTTGCATGTTTCAGAAAGTTAGCATTCCTCCAGTGGATTTTCTCCTGATCCACTTGGTTCAAACCATGAATCCTCTCTGCTCTGGTCTGGACCAGTGTAAAACCATGAATCCTCTCTGCTCTGGTCTGGACCAGTGTAAAACCATGAATCCTCCCTGCTCTGGTCTGGACCAGTGTGAAACCATGAATCCTCTCTGCTCTGGTCTGGACCAGTGTAAAACCATGAATCCTCTCTGCTCTGGTCTGGACCAGTGTAAAACCATGAATCCTCTCTGCTCTGGTCTGGACCAGTGTAAAACCATGAATCCTCTCTGCTCTGGTCTGGACCAGTGTAAAACCATGAACACTGAACTGCAGCAACATCTCAGGCAGAAAAAAGCAATAAAAATAACAATTGTAAAACACAAAACAACTGTTTCAGAGACACTTTGGACTCGCTGCAGTTTCCAATGTTTGTCTATGCTAATAGCACAGTGGGGGCTTCAGGCATCGTGGGGTTAAGTGTCTTGCCCAAGGACACAACAACAGCAGACATCGGTGGGAGCAGTTGGAGTAGGCTCATGGGGGGATCGATCTGACCCCACACCTCTCTGACCCCACACCTCTCTGACCCCACACCTCTCTGACCCCACACCTCTCTGACCCCACACACTCTCTGACCCCACACCTCTCTGACCCTACACCTCTCTGACCCTACACCTCTCTGACCCCACACCTCTCTGACCCCACACCTCTCTGACCCCACACCTCTCTGACCCCACACCTCTCTGACCCCACACCTCTCTGACCCCACACCTCTCTGACCCCACACCTCTCTGACCCCACACCTCTCTGACCCCACACACTCTCTGACCCCACACCTCTCTGACCCCACACCTCTCTGACCCCACACACTCTCTGACCCCACACCTCTCTGACCCTACACCTCTCTGACCCTACACCTCTCTGACCCCACACCTCTCTGACCCCACACCTCTCTGACCCCACACCTCTCTGACCCCACACACTCTCTGACCCCACACCTCTCTGACCCCACACCTCTCTGACCCCACACCTCTCTGACCCCACACCTCTCTGACCCCACACCTCTCTGACCCTACACCTCTCTGACCCCACACCTCTCTGACCCCACACCTCTCTGACCCCACACCTCTCTGACCCCACACCTCTCTGACCCTACACCTCTCTGACCCTACACCTCTCTGACCCCACACCTCTCTGACCCCACACCTCTCTGACCCCACACACTCTCTGACCCCACACCTCTCTGACCCCACACCTCTCTGACCCCACACCTCTCTGACCCCACACCTCTCTGACCCCACACCTCTCTGACCCTACACCTCTCTGACCCCACACACTCTCTGACCCCACACCTCTCTGACCCCACACCTCTCTGACCCCACACCTCTCTGACCCCACACCTCTCTGACCCCACACCTCTCTGACCCCACACCTCTCTGACCCTACACCTCTCTGACCCTACACCTCTCTGACCCCACACCTCTCTGACCCCACACCTCTCTGACCCCACACACTCTCTGACCCCACACCTCTCTGACCCCACACACTCTCTGACCCCACACACTCTCTGACCCCACACACTCTCTGACCCCACACCTCTCTGACCCCACACCTCTCTGACCCCACACTCTCTGACCCCACACCTCTCTGACCCCACACACTCTCTGACCCCACACCTCTCTGACCCCACACCTCTCTGACCCTACAAACTCTCTGACCCCACACCTCTCTGACCCCACACACTCTCTGACCCTACACCTCTCTGACCCCACACCTCTCTGACCCCACAAACTCTCTGACCCCACACCTCTCTGACCCCACACACTCTCTGACCCTACACCTCTCTGACCCCACACACTCTGACGAATGTGCGCTAACACAGCCGGCTAACGTTCGCGCCGCTGTTTTCCGTTTAGCATCTCCGTCTGCACCAAAACAACCCCCCCCCCCCCCCCTCCTCCTCCTCCCCCCTCCCCCCTCCCTCCTCCCTCCCTCCTCCTCCTCCCCCTCCCCTCCTCTTCCCACACTCTTCATATCTGAGCACAGACTCCACTCCATCCATCACGCGCACTCACACCGTCGTTTGACCCCCGGAGCGCGTCCCGGGGCCCGCGGAGCATTAGCCACCTCCGCCCGGGCCTCCGCCGTCAGCTCCGTGATGGATGGAGCGCGGGGTGGGCGGCCTGCGGCTCCTCTGCCCCGCCGCCGCAGCCCCTGAGTCGGGTTTATGGTTTAAGACGGCGGGGGAGAGGAGCGGAGGGCGCATCTGTCAGACACGGCGGAGGGAGTTTATCACGCGCTAATGCTACAAGCGCCGGGAGCGACAGGCGTCTGTGCGAAGGCTGTGGAGAGAGGAGAGAGCGCTTCCCGGAGCCTCCACCTTCATCTCTCACACTAATGTTGGACTTTATACTTATTTCACTGAACAAACACAGGTGAGGAATGGCACAGGGAAAAAGGCCATTTATGACGTGTACAAAGTAGAAGGAAACTCAACACTTTTTTGCGCTTTGAGTGTGTGTGGTGAAAAGACCAGGAACCAGGAAGTACCATCACAGTAGTCCTGGAAGTCTCTCCATGCAGCCTTAAACTACATCTGTGACATGTTAGAGCCATATGAACTCTGAGGAGCACAGGGACTGGCCTCCTGCTGTGGACTCTGAGGAGCACAGGGACGTGGCCTCCTGCTGTGGA
The DNA here is from genome assembly GCA_964034765.1 of Knipowitschia caucasica. NCBI lineage: Eukaryota > Metazoa > Chordata > Actinopteri > Gobiiformes > Gobiidae > Knipowitschia > Knipowitschia caucasica. Next base: position 2,934,103 of record OZ035840.1, on the reverse strand, counting down.
CTCTGAGGAGCACAGGGACTGGCCTCCTGCTGTGGACTCTGAGGAGCACAGGGACTGGCCTCCTGCTGGTGACTCTGAGGAGCACAGGGACTGGCCTCCTGCTGGGACTCTGAGGAGCACAGGGACTGGCCTCCTGCTGGGACTCTGAGGAGCACAGGGACTGGCCTCCTGCTGGGACTCTGAGGAGCACAGGGACTGGTCTCCTGCTGGTGACTCTGAGGAGCACAGGGACTGGCCTCCTGCTGGGACTCTGAGGAGCACAGGGACTGGCCTCCTGCTGGGACTCTGAGGAGCACAGGGACTGGCCTCCTGCTGGTGGGTCTTGGTCCTGGTTCTTGTTTTGAGCCTGGTTTTGTCTTGGTCCTGGTCTTGGTCTTGAGTCTTGGTCCTGGTTCATGTTTTGAGCCTGGTCTTGGTTCTGGTCTTGGTCCTGGTTCTTGTTTTGAGCCTGGTCTTGGTCCTGGTTCTGGTCTTGAGCCTGGTCTTGGTCTTTACCCTGGTTTTGGTCTTGGTTCTTGTTTTGAGCCTGGTTCTGGTCTTGAGCCTGGTCTTGGTCTTTACCCTGGTTTTGGTCTTGGTTCTTGTTTTGATCCTGGTCTTGGTCCTGGTTCTTGTTTTGAGCCTGGTCTTGGTAATGGTCCTGGTTCTGGTCTTGGTCCTGGTTCTTGTTTTGAGCCTGGTCTTGGTCTTTACCCTGGTTTTGGTCTTGGTTCTTGTTTTGAGCCTGGTCTTGGTCTTGGTAATGGTCTTGGTCCTGGTCTTGAGCCTGGTCTTGGTCCTGGTTCTTGTTTTGAGCCTGGTCTTGGTCTTTACTCTGGTTTTGGTCTTAGTTCTTGTTTTGAGCCTGGTCTTGGTCTTTACTCTGGTTTTGGTCTTGGTTCTTGTTTTGAGCCTGGTCTTGGTCTTTACCCTGGTTTTGGTCTTGGTCCTGGTTCTTGTTTTGAGCCTGGTCTTGGTCTTGACCCTGGTCTTGGTTCTGGTCTTGGTCCTGGCCCTGGTCTTGACCCTGCTCTTGCTTCTACTTTTATCGTTATAACACTAATTTATTTTTATTTCATTTTTGTGTGTGATTGTTTCTTTGTTTTCTTCAGCACTTTTTACAAATCCACTCAGAAAGTTCAGACCAGTTCAGACCGGTCTCCAAACCCCGGAGCTTCTGACTGAGACCCCAGAGTGCTAACCACTCAGCCACTGCACAGGCCCAGGCCACAGTCTCTTTAACCATACACTGTAAAAATAACACACAGCAGTGAGAAAGTCCTTTTATTGGAGGATGAAAGTGCGTTTGACCCATGGTACAACGACAGTGTGCGACATCACATCCAGTGGAAGGAAAACTACTTTTATTTACACATGTTCACGTTCTGCAGTGTCCGTCGCTGCAGCTTCATTATCGTACAACTGTAAAATGCACGGAATAAACAGGAAATGATCAAATGTGAGGAAAGTATAACTTTGTTTTTATCTTAATCTGAGAAAATTCTGACTCAAAACAAGATTTGTCAAAGGGACAAAACTATTTAGACTAATTTCAGACCAGAGGGAGACCAGAGGGAGAGACCAGAGAGAGATACCAGAGAGACTAGAGGGAGACCAGAGGGAGACCAGAGAGAGAGACCAGAGAGGGAGACCAGAGGGAGACCAGAGAGAGAGACCAGAGAGAGAGACCAGAGAGAGAGACCAGAGAGAGAGACCAGAGAGACTAGAGGGAGACCAGAGGGAGACCAGAGGGAGAGACCAGAGAGAGATACCAGAGAGACTAGAGGGAGACCAGAGGGAGACCAGAGAGAGAGACCAGAGAGAGAGACCAGAGAGAGAGACCAGAGAGACTAGAGGGAGACCAGAGGGAGACCAGAGAGAGAGACCAGAGAGAGAGACCAGAGAGAGAGACCAGAGAGACTAGAGGGAGACCAGAGGGAGACCAGAGAGAGAGACCAGAGAGAGAGACCAGAGAGACTAGAGAGAGACCAGAGAGAGCCCTGAGGGAGAGACCAGAGATAGACCAGAGAGAGACCAGAGACCAGAGAGAGACCAGAGAGAGAGACCAGAGAGAGACCAGAGAGAGATCAGAGAGAGACTAGAGAGAGACTAGAGAGAGATCAGAGAGAGACCAGAGAGAGATCAGAGAGAGACTAGAGAGAGACCAGAGAGAGATCAGAGAGAGACCAGAGAGAGATCAGAGAGAGACCAGAGACAGAGACCAGAGTGAGACCAAAGTGAGACCAGAGAGAGACCAGAGTGAAACCAGAGAGAGACCAGAGTGAGACCAGAGTGAGACCAGAGAGAGACCAGAGTGAAACTAGAGAGAGACCAGAGAGAAAGACCAAAGAGAAAGACCAGAGTGAGACCAGAGTGAGACCAAGGTGCAATTTAAAGAACTGTTCCTTTATTTTCTCATTTCAAGGGAGACATTTCTTACATCTTTTTAAAACATCCATCATTTTGCTTTGTCCGTTGGAAAATCTTGTTTTTAGGCTCAGTCAGAATCTGCTCAAATGAAGTTACTCTTTGCCACATTGTAAGCAATTTTGTATTTGTTTTCGTCCCTTTTGTGTTTTTAAACTCGATTTCTTGCCAATAACTCTTTCATAACAACATCACGGACAGAGGTTGTCTTTGGACCAACGGCTGCGAGTGCGTTTGTTATTATTGCACGTGTTTTTGAACTGATCTGTTGTCGGGGAATCGGCAACTTTAGAAAAACAAAAAAACAAACTTCAGTTGAATCGAACGACTTCCCATGAGCTGCAGGGGCGTCTGAACTTTGGATCTCTTCAAAAACATTATCCACGGACGATGAAGACTACGACGTTGGTTTGGGTCAAGGATTGTCACAAATGTTATATTTTTCTATGGCTTCAAATCCTACTCTCCGTCGAGGACCTGTTGTTTGTGCTGAAGTGGAGCCACGAGAGGCTGGTATTTACGCATCTGTGCTTTAAGACCATGTTCCAGTAGAAAAAGATCATATATAGTATACGTTATAATAATAATAATAATAATACATCAAAACACATTTTTTACAGTAATAAGGCAAATATTACCATAGCAACCATCGAGTTGTGTGTTTGTCCGTGTCCAACAGCCCAACCCTACTCTACCCTACTGTACTCTACTGTACTCTACCCTACTGTACTCTACTCTACCCTCCCCAACTGTACTCTACTCTCCCCTGATTGGGAGTGTTTCCTCTGGTCCTGTCTAACCAGTACCAGGTCCTTCTTTAGTCCCTCTTGGTCCTGGTTCTATCCAGGCCGAGCTGGTACTAAAGTGTTCTGACTGACAGTGATTGGCCAGAGTGCTGCTGGAAGCCATGGTTACCCAGGAATTTCCCTTAATACTGGTTTGTCGTGGGTAGGTTTGCTAGGATAGTAGCGAGTAGAGTAGAGTAGAGTGGAGTAACCTAGGGTAGGTCGGGTGGAGTAGATGAGTAGAGTAGAGTAGAGTAGAGTAGAGTAGAGTAGAGTAGAGTAGAGTAGAGTAGAGTAGAGTAGAGTAGAGTAGAGTAGAGTAGAGTAGAGTAGAGCTAGACCCGGGACTGAGGCCGTAGACCCAGGACTTGAGCCTGTAGACCCAGGACTGAGGCTGTAGACCCAGGACTGAGGCTGTAGACCCAGGACTGAGGCTGTAGACCCAGGACTGAGGCTGTAGACCCAGGACTGAGGCTGTAGACCCAGGACTGAGACTGTAGACCCAGGACTGAGGCTGTAGACCCAGGACTGAGGCCATAGACCCGGGACTGAGGCCATAGACCCGGGACTGAGGCTGTAGACCCAGGACTGAGACTGTAGACCCAGGACTGAGGCTGTAGACCCAGGACTGAGTCTGTAGACCCAGGACTGAGACTGTAGACCCAGGACTGAGCCTGTAGACCCAGGACTGAGACTGTAGACCCAGGACTGAGGCTGTAGACCCAGGACTGAGGCTGTAGACCCAGGACTGAGGCTGTAGACCCAGGACTGAGGCTGTAGACCCAGGACTGAGGCTGTAGACCCAGGACTGAGGCTGTAGACCCAGGACTGAGGCTGTAGACCCAGGACTGGGACTGTAGACCCAGGACTGAGCCTATAGACCCAGGACTGAGGCTGTAGACCCAGGACTGAGGCTGTAGACCCAGGACTGAGCCTATAGACCCAGGACTGCGTTCAGGAACATGGATTTTTTTTTTATTTCCTTCAGTAAACAAAATAAAAAACAAGGTTCTCTTCCTTTGGTGACAAACAGAAAACAAACTGTTGAGATAACGAAGAGTTTGCCATAACGAGTGATAACAATCATTTGTTCCCATTTTTTTGGAGGAGAAATAAAAACATTTAAAGCAAGACATGGTAAAAAAACAAACAAACAGAACTTGAAGTGTGTTTTTATCATGATCCACTTTGGTAACGTCTCCCTCTTAGCTCAGATAAAGTCTGGTCCTCGGTCTGAACTGGACCCACCCGCTCCAGAACATGACACTGTTCTTCTCAAGTCTCTGCGTCACAAACATCTGAGTTGTTTTCACAGATCGTCCTTTCCTGGTGCTTCTTCTCGGAGACACTTTCCTCTAATGGTTTTCTTGGCAGATAAAAGGATAAATCTAAGTATATATTTATCTGCTGTTGTTTTAAGACTGTTTCAATATGTCTGTCCCACATCCACATGTATGAACCTGTGGCCAAAGGGCCCAGAGCAGATGATGATGATTGGCCGCCTGGCTGCCACAGGTGCCACAGGTGCCACAGGTGCCACAGGTGCCACAGCTGCCACAGCTGCCACAGGTGCCTTGTTTGGGCTGGGGTCGTGGAGAAACGTATCATATTTTTCCAGCCAAATTCTCTCAAAGTTGTCAAAATTTTTGTTTTCCTTTGTACTTATCAGAGTAGATCCCAGTACCATCAGCTGCATGTTCCTGAACACCTGGTACATCAGTACCATCAGCTGCATGTTCCTGAACACCTGGTACATCAGTACCATCAGCTGCATGTTCCTGAACACCTGGTACATCAGTACCATCAGCTGCATGTTCCTGAACACCTGGTACATCAGTACCATCAGCTGCATGTTCCTGAACACCTGGTACATCAGTACCATCAGCTCATGTTCCTGAACACCTGGTACATCAGTACCATCAGCTGCATGTTCCTGAACACCTGGTACATCAGTACCATCAGCTGCATGTTCCTGAACACCTGGTACATCAGTACCATCAGCTGCATGTTCCTGGTACACCTGGTACATCAGTACCATCAGCTGCATGTTGCTGAACACCTGGTACATCAGTACCATCAGCTGCATGTTCCTGAACACCTGGTACATCAGTACCATCAGCTGCATGTTCCTGAACACCTGGTACATCAGTACCATCAGCTGCATGTTCCTGAACACCTGGTACATCAGTACCATCAGCTGCATGTTCCTGGTACACCTGGTACATCAGTACCATCAGCTGCATGTTGCTGAACACCTGGTACATCAGTACCATCAGCTGCATGTTGCTGAACACCTGGTACATCAGTACCATCAGCTGCATGTTCCTGAACACCTGGTACATCAGTACCATCAGCTGCATGTTCCTGAACACCTGGTACATCAGTACCATCAGCTGCATGTTCCTGAACACCTGGTACATCAGTACCATCAGCTCATGTTCCTGGTACACCTGGTACATCAGTACCATCAGCTGCATGTTCCTGAACACCTGGTTCATCAGTACCATCAGCTCATGTTCCTGAACACCTGGTACATCAGTACCATCAGCTCATGTTCCTGAACACCTGGTACATCAGTACCATCAGCTGCATGTTCCTGAACACCTGGTACATCAGTACCATCAGCTGCATGTTCCTGAACACCTGGTACATCAGTACCATCAGCTGCATGTTCCTGAACACCTGGTACATCAGTACCATCAGCTGCATGTTCCTGGTACACCTGGTACATCAGTACCATCAGCTGCATGTTCCTGAACACCTGGTACATCAGTACCATCAGCTCATGTTCCTGAACACCTGGTACATCAGTACCATCAGCTCATGTTCCTGAACACCTGGTACATCAGTACCATCAGCTCATGTTCCTGAACACCTGGTACATCAGTACCATCAGCTCATGTTCCTGAACACCTGGTACATCAGTACCATCAGCTGCATGTTCCTGAACACCTGGTACATCAGTACCATCAGCTCATGTTCCTGAACACCTGGTACATCAGTACCATCAGCTGCATGTTCCTGAACACCTGGTACATCAGTACCATCAGCTGCATGTTCCTGAACACCTGGTACATCAGTACCATCAGCTGCATGTTCCTGAACACCTGGTACATCAGTACCATCAGCTGCATGTTCCTGAACACCTGGTACATCAGTACCATCAGCTGCATGTTCCTGAACACCTGGTACATCAGTACCATCAGCTGCATGTTCCTGAACACCTGGTACATCAGTACCATCAGCTCATGTTCCTGGTACACCTGGTACATCAGTACCATCAGCTGCATGTTCCTGAACACCTGGTACATCAGTACCATCAGCTCATGTTCCTGAACACCTGGTACATCAGTACCATCAGCTCATGTTCCTGAACACCTGGTACATCAGTACCATCAGCTGCATGTTCCTGAACACCTGGTACATCAGTACCATCAGCTGCATGTTCCTGAACACCTGGTTCATCAGTACCATCAGCTCATGTTCCTGAACACCTGGTACATCAGTACCATCAGCTGCATGTTCCTGAACACCTGGTACATCAGTACCATCAGCTGCATGTTCCTGAACACCTGGTACATCAGTACCATCAGCTGCATGTTCCTGGTACACCTGGTACATCAGTACCATCAGCTCATGTTCCTGAACACCTGGTACATCAGTACCATCAGCTTATGTTCCTGAACACCTGGTACATCAGTACCATCAGCTCATGTTCCTGAACACCTGGTACATCAGTACCATCAGCTCATGTTCCTGAACACCTGGTACATCAGTACCATCAGCTCATGTTCCTGAACACCTGGTACATCAGTACCATCAGCTCATGTTCCTGAACACCTGGTACATCAGTACCATCAGCTCATGTTCCTGAACACCTGGTACATCAGTACCATCAGCTCACGTTCCTGAACACCTGGTACATCAGTACCATCAGCTGCATGTTCCTGGTACACCTGGTACATCAGTACCATCAGCTCATGTTCCTGAACACCTGGTACATCAGTACCATCAGCTGCATGTTCCTGAACACCTGGTACATCAGTACCATCAGCTCATGTTCCTGAACACCTGGTACATCAGTACCATCAGCTCATGTTCCTGAACACCTGGTACATCAGTACCATCAGCTGCATGTTCCTGGTACACCTGGTACATCAGTACCATCAGCTCATGTTCCTGAACACCTGGTACATCAGTACCATCAGCTTATGTTCCTGAACACCTGGTACATCAGTACCATCAGCTCATGTTCCTGAACACCTGGTACATCAGTACCATCAGCTCATGTTCCTGAACACCTGGTACATCAGTACCATCAGCTCATGTTCCTGAACACCTGGTACATCAGTACCATCAGCTCATGTTCCTGAACACCTGGTACATCAGTACCATCAGCTCATGTTCCTGAACACCTGGTACATCAGTACCATCAGCTCACGTTCCTGAACACCTGGTACATCAGTACCATCAGCTGCATGTTCCTGGTACACCTGGTACATCAGTACCATCAGTTCATGTTCCTGAACACCTGGTACATCAGTACCATCAGCTGCATGTTCCTGAACACCTGGTACATCAGTACCATCAGCTGCATGTTCCTGAACACCTGGTACATCAGTACCATCAGCTCATGTTCCTGAACACCTGGTACATCTGTACCATCAGCTGCATGTTCCTGAACACCTGGTACATCAGTACCATCAGCTGCATGTTCCTGAACACCTGGTACATCAGTACCATCAGCTCATGTTCCTGAACACCTGGTACATCAGTACCATCAGGTCATATTCCTGAACACCTGGTACATCAGTACCATCAGCTGCATGTTCCTGGTACACCTGGTACATCAGTACCATCAGCTGCATGTTCCTGAACACCTGGTACATCAGTACCATCAGCTCATGTTCCTGAACACCTGGTACATCAGTACCATCAGGTCATATTCCTGAACACCTGGTACATCAGTACCATCAGCTGCATGTTCCTGGTACACCTGGTACATCAGTACCATCAGCTCATGTTCCTGAACACCTGGTACATCAGTACCATCAGCTGCATGTTCCTGAACACCTGGTACATCAGTACCATCAGCTCATGTTCCTGAACACCTGGTACATCAGTACCATCAGCTGCATGTTCCTGAACACCTGGTACATCAGTACCATCAGCTGCATGTTCCTGAACACCTGGTACATCAGTACCATCAGCTCATGTTCCTGAACACCTGGTACATCAGTACCATCAGCTGCATGTTCCTGGTACACCTGGTACATCAGTACCATCAGCTCATGTTCCTGAACACCTGGTACATCAGTACCATCAGCTCATGTTCCTGAACACCTGGTACATCAGTACCATCAGCTGCATGTTCCTGGTACACCTGGTACATCAGTACCATCAGCTCATGTTCCTGGTACATCAGTACCATCAGCTCATGTTCCTGAACACCTGGTACATCAGTACCATCAGCTCATGTTCCTGGTACATCAGTACCATCAGCTCATGTTCCTGGTACATCAGTACCATCAGCTGCATGTTCCTGAACACCTGGTACATCAGTACCATCAGCTCATGTTCCTGAACACCTGGTACATCAGTACCATCAGCTGCATGTTCCTGGTACACTGGTACATCAGTACCATCAGCTCATGTTCCTGAACACCTGGTACATCAGTACCATCAGCTCATGTTCCTGAACACCTGGTACATCAGTACCATCAGCTGCATGTTCCTGGTACACCTGGTACATCAGTACCATCAGCTCATGTTCCTGGTACATCAGTACCATCAGCTCATGTTCCTGAACACCTGGTACATCAGTACCATCAGCTCATGTTCCTGGTACATCAGTACCATCAGCTCATGTTCCTGGTACATCAGTACCATCAGCTCATGTTCCTGGTACACATAATCTCAGTGAATCTATTCCTCATTTGTAGGAACCTAAAGAAATCCTCATTTTGAAGTCGATATTTCAACTTCAGAGTTTGAAAATCAGATGTAAGAAGGTTAGGTATAATAATAATAATAATAATAATAATAATAATAATAATAATAATAATAATAATATGAGGTGATATTAGATATTGTTTGTTATAACGATGAGGAAGTGTCATGAACCAGATCTGGTTAACTTTACTCTTTACAAACTTCCAGATGTTTAATGTTTTAACCACGGAGTCATTGGGTCCTCCAGATGGGACTGCAGTGTCTGGCCTGTCATGGCCTGTCATGGTCTGTCATGGTCTGTCATGGCCTGTCATGGCCTGTCAAGGTTTGTCATGGCCTGTCATGGCCTGTCATGGCCTGTCCTGGGCTGTCATGGCCTGTCCTGGCCTGTCATGGCCTGTCATGGTCTGTCATGGCCTGTCAAGGTCTGTCCTGGCCTGTCATGGCCTGTCATGGCCTGTCCTGGGCTGTCATGGCCTGTCCTGGCCTGTCATGGCCTGTCATGGTCTGTCATGGCCTGTCAAGGTCTGTCCTGGCCTGTCATGGCCTGTCATGGTCTGTCATGGCCTGTCATGGACTGTCATGGCCTGTCAAGGTCTGTCATGGCCTGTCATGGCCTGTCATGGCCTGTCATGGCCTGTCATGGCCTGTCAAGGTCTGTCATGGCCTGTCATGGCCTGTCATGGCCTGTCATGGCCGGTCCTGGCCTGTCATGGCCTGTCATGGCCTGTCATGGCCTGTCATGGCCTGTCATGGCCTGTCCTGGCCTGTCATGGCCTGTCCTGGCCTGTCATGGCCTGTGATACTCGGGATACTCCCCCTTTCTCTCCCCATTTGGAGTGTTCTAACCTTTATCCTGTTTTCCTGACCATATGTAACGAGAGATTAGTTTATCCAATTGTGCAAACTGTTTGAGCGGGGGATGGGCAGTGTTTGGAGGATACTGATCTTTACAGATTCTGTCCTGTTCATCAAACCAAGAGGACTCCATCTTGATACGTCTCGTTGTATTTTGGAAATGGTAGATCTGAACTCATAACAACTCCAGATACTTCATGGAGTCCGAGCTCCACTTAAAGTTGTCCTTAGGTCTAAGTTCTTCTGTAGGATCAAAGTAGAGTGTAATAATCTGAGTTTTCTGAATATTTAGTTTATAACCATGTGTCATCAGGACAT
>OZ035840.1:2838784-2916284 GCA_964034765.1 Knipowitschia caucasica | reverse complement strand
ACTTCCTCAACGAGAAAATCCAGAGAGAATAGAAAATACGTTTGTGATGAAGCGGCTAAAAAGGTCACTCTGTGTTTTAGGACGATCTGCCAGGTTAGCCGAGCTGCTAACTCTTGAAGTAGCTTTGCTTCTAATCGCTGGAAGTGTGTCCCAGTGCGTTGTTGTGGTTTTGTCTGAATGAGCCACAAGAGAGAAAAGTACACAATAGAATGTTCAAACTGGAAATTACTAAGACACAAACCGAGTTTGAGTCTTGGTCTGGGTCCTGGTCTAGTTCTGGTATGGTTTAGAGTTCAGGTCTGGGTCCAAGTCCTGGTCTAGAGTTTTGGGTTGGTCGGGGTCTGGTCATTTCTTTATTCTTGGTCTTAGTCAAGTCCTGGTCTGGTTTAGAATCTTGGTCTGGGTTTTGGTCTGAGTCTAGTCCTGGAGTGAGTCCTGGTCTAATTGGTCCTGGTCTGGTTCAGAGTCCAGGTCCGGGTCCAAGTCCTGGTCTAGAGTCTTGGGTTGTTCGGGGTCTGTGTCATTGCTTTAGTCTTGGTCTGAGTCTAGTCCTGGTCTGGTTCAGAGTTCTGGTCTGGGTCTTGGTCTGAGTCGTCGTCTAGTCCTGCTCTAGTTTAGAGTCCAAGTCCTGGTCTCGAGTCTTGGGTTGGTCTGGGTCCGACTAAAGTTAGCGATTGTATGATTGTTCCTTTTTCTCGTGCTGTGTGCTCCTCCTTCCTACTGCTCTGTAACTGATAATGCAACACTGGAATTTCCCCGCTGTGGGACGAGTAAAACATCTCTTCTGGAAAAACCAATAGTTTAAAAACGCCACAGAAAAGAGCGGGAAAAAAGCAAAAGCAGAATCCTCTTTGTATTGGAGAAAAATCAGACCAAGCCATTGTTTCTGGGGTGCGCACGGAGGAGAAGAAGAAGAAGAGGAAGAAGAAGAAGAAGAGGAAGAAGAAGAAGAAGAAGAGGAAGAAGAAGAAGAAGAGGAAGAAGAAGAAGAGGAAGAAGAAGAGGAAGAAGAAGAAGAAGAAGAGGAAGAAGAAGAGAAGAGGAAGAAGAAGAGGAAGAATAAGAGGAAGAAGAAGAGGAAGAAGAAGAAGAAGAGGAAGAAGAAGAGAAGAGGAAGAAGAAGAGGAAGAAGAAGAAGAAGAAGAGGAAGAAGAAGAGCAGAGTAAGAAGAAGATGAAGAATAAGAAGAAGAAGAGGAAAAAGAAGAAGAAGAAGAGAAGGGGAAGAGGAAGAATAAGAAGAAGAAGAGGAAAAAGAAGAAGAAGAAGAGAAGGGGAAGAAGAAGAAGAAGAGGAAGCAGAGGAATAAGAGGAAGAAGAATAATAATAATAATAATAATAATAATAATAATAAGAAGAAGAAGAAGAAGAAGAAAAAGAAGAAGAAGAAGAAGAAGAAGAAGAAAAAGAAGAAGAAGAAGAGGAAGAAGAAGAAGAAGAAGAGGAAGAAGAGGAAGGAGAAGAAGAAGAAGAAAAAGAAGAAGCAGATCTATTTTTAGCTGATGCTGGTTCATTGTTGCCCGGGCCACGCTCCCTGTGCCATAAAGAACCGCGCTGAGCCGAGCCGACCGCAGTGACACGCCTCGCCCACACGGAGGTGATCTATGGGCCGTGGGCGGACTGGACCGATGCCTCCCCCCTCCCTCCCCCCTCCCTCTCCCCCGCTGAGGGAGGGGGGAGAAAACACCTGGCCGTCCTGGTTTTAACAAGACTGTGATAAGATGTTATTTTAACAGAGACCAGAGAGAGACTAGAGAGAGACCAGAGAGAGACCAGAGAGAGACCAGAGAGAGACCTGAGAGAGACCAGAGAGAGAGACCAGAGAGAGACCAGAGAGAGACCAGAGAGAGACCAGAGAGAGACCAGAGAGAGACCAGAGAGAGACCAGAGAGAGACCAGAGAGAGACCAGTGAGTTAACAGAGAGGGAGACCAGAGAAAACATTGAATTGTATTATTGGTCCCACAGTGAGGAATTTTCAGTGTTGCATCAGCAGTTACAGAACAGTAGGAAAGAGGAGCACACAGCAGATAATGAACAATAAAATCTCTAGCTTTAGCATAATAAAGAAGCTAGTATAAAGTCTCTAGCTTTAGTCTGATCTTGTCTAAGGCCAGACTTGGACCAACCCAAGATTCTAGACCATAGACTGTATATATTAATGGACAGAGTCACACCTATCTCCGCCGTTCTAACTAATGGGCCAAAAATGTGCTCTACTGGAGCAATCCAAAATGGCCGCGAGTGGTCCCGCCCACAAGAAAAATGTGAAAAAACGCATCTTTGCATGCGTCAGCCGGCACAGCTCCATTCATTTGAACGAGTGACTTCTAAAGTCCACAGCGACTAAACTAGACTGGTCCAGAACACTCAGCATTGACACACATGTGGAACGGAGCTTTGGACCAAGAGCCAACTTTTGGACCATCCTGTAAAGACGTTTTCCAGAGGTAAGAAGATGCTATATGTTAGCATTGGCTAATTCTTATTCCGGGTCCACCCCCACAGGCCCGGGGTGGTATTGCAGCATGTCAGCGCACGTCATATTGGCCACTTTTGAGCCAGGACCCGCCCCCACTGTTTTAAACGCAATCTCACAAACATTCTCAAATTAAATCTTCAGACCAGACAATCTGGAACAACATTTGTTTCTACTGCCGTAAAATAACTTTTCTTTGTTCCGGCATCACAAAGATTCTTAAATCTTCTTTTTGTTCCTCAAACGACTCAAAAAACATCCTGGTTTCTTCAAATTCAAAACAATCCACTTGTAAATCCTCAGCCATGTTTCATTAATAACACTTCTGTCTCCTTCTTCTTCTTCTTCTTCGTTGCCTGGTCACGCCGTTTCCTCCCACACTCATTCCGGACGCGGTTAATGCGCTCGCTATAGCTAACCTGCAATGCACTGTGGGTAAGCAGCCTGGGCGGCCTGATAAACGCTGCTCTGGAGAGAGAGACGAGGTCATTCACGAGAGAATCACGGAGGATTTATGCTGAAACATGGAACAGTCTTCTTGAAAATGTGAGACAAGATCAAATCCAGGTTAAAACAGATTTGTTCTTCCTAGTCCAGTCCTTGTCCAGTTCATGTCTCTCTCTGGTCTCTCTCTGGTCTCTCTTGTCTCTCTCTAGTCTCTCACTGGTCTCTCTCTGGTCTCTCTCTGGTCTCTCTGGTCTCTTTCTGGTCTCTCTCTAGTCTCTCTCTAGTCTCTCTCTGGTCTCTCTCTGGTCTCTCTGGTCTCTCTCTGGTCTCTCTGGTCTCTCTCTGGTCTCTCTGGTCTCTTTCTGGTCTCTCTCTAGTCTCTCTCTAGTCTCTTTCTGGTCTCTCTCTGGTCTCTCTCTAGTCTCTCTCTAGTCTCTCTGTAGTCTCTCTCTGGTCTCTCTCTGGTCTCTCTTGTCTCTCTCTAGTCTCTCACTGGTCTCTCTTGTCTCTCTCTTGTCTCTTTCTGGTCTCTCTCTAGTCTCTCTCTAGTCTCTTTCTGGTCTCTCTCTGGTCTCTCTCTAGTCTCTCTGTAGTCTCTCTCTGGTCTCTCTCTAGTCTCTCACTGGTCTCTCTAGTCTCTCACTGGTCTCTCTCTGGTCTCTCACTGGTCTCTCTAGTCTCTCACTGGTCTCTCTCTGGTCTCTCTCTGGTCTCTCTGGTCTCTTTCTGGTCTCTCTCTGGTCTCTCTCTAGTCTCTCTCTGGTCTCTCTCTGGTCTCTCTGGTCTCTCTCTGGTCTCTCTGGTCTCTCTCTGGTCTCTCTGGTCTCTTTCTGGTCTCTCTCTAGTCTCTCTCTGGTCTCTCTCTGGTCTCTCTCTGGTCTCTCTGGTCTCTCTCTGGTCTCTCTTGTCTCTCTCTAGTCTCTCACTGGTCTCTCTCTGGTCTCTCTCTGGTCTCTCTGGTCTCTCTCTGGTCTCTCTCTGGTCTCTCTGGTCTCTCTCTGGTCTCTCTTGTCTCTCTCTGGTCTCTCTGGTCTCTTTCTGGTCTCTCTCTGGTCTCTCTGGTCTCTCTCTCTGGCCTCTGATTTCAATCCCCTTCTCTGTCCATTACTTTATATTTATAACTTCCAGATCCATCGTCCTGATCCACGACACAATGATCAAAGAACCACAAACACATTTCTCTCTTTCAGACAAATCTTTTGAATCCTCACATTCTCATAACTGTGTGACATTTGTGGTCTGAAACGCTCCATGTGTTGCAGAGAGAGGGTATTTTCCCGCCGTATTTAGCCTCCGGCCTCTTAAACAGCGGCGCAGTCTGGACGTGGCCTTTCACAGCCGCCGCCGGAGTCCACGCTCAGCATTCAGGCGGGAAAACATTGCATCATTTTCACACTTTGAGGATCTAAAGGCCGAGAGCGACATTCCCATAACTTCACATAAAAGGCAGAATCGTGTTAGAACTTTGAACCGGCTGCTCTGAGACTGAACGGACCTGAGCCCAGACCCAAAGAACCGAACAGGAAGATCTCAGACGGGTCTTTGTGAAGCAGTGAGAGCGGAGTCGCTGCTTGACAATGAGAGAGAGAGAGAGAGAGAGAGAGAGAGAGAAAAACCAGAGAGAGAGGCTAGAGAGAGAGACCAGAGAGAGAGGCTAGAGAGAGAGACCAGAGAAAGAGACAGAAAGAGACCAGAGAGAGAGACCAGAGAGAGAGACCGGAGAGAGAGACCAGAGTGCGAGGCGAGAGAGAGAGAGACCAGAGAGAGAGACCGGAGAGAGAGACCAGAGAGAGAGGCTAGGGAGAGAGACCAGAGAAAGAGACAGAAAGAGACCAGAGAGAGACCAGAGAGAGAGACCAGAGAGAGAGACCGGAGAGAGAGACCAGAGAAAGAGACAAAAAGAGACCAGAGAGAGAGACCAGAGAGAGAGACCGGAGAGAGACCAGAGAGAGAGACCAGCGAGAGAGGCCAGAGAGAGAGGCCAGAGAGAAAGACCAGAGAGAGAGACCAGAGAGAAAGACCAGAGAGACCAGAGAAAGAGACAGAAAGAGACCAGAGAGAGAGACCAGAGAGAGAGACCAGAGAGAGAGACCAGAGAAAGAGACAGAAAGAGACCAGAGAGAGAGAGACCAGAGAGAGAGACCAGAGAGAGAGACCAGAGAGAGAGACCAGAGAGAGAGACCAGAGAAAGAGACCAGAGAGAGAGACCAGAGAGAGAGACCAGAGAAAGAGACCAGAGAGAGAGACCAGAGAGAGAGACCAGAAAGAGAGAGAGAGAGAGAGGCCAGAGAGAGAGACAGAAAGAGACCAGAGAGAGAGACCAGAGAGAGAGAGAGACCAGAGAGAGACCATCCAAACTTATGTTAAATAAAATTATCACGTCACAATCCAGAAGTAAAGTAAAGCACTTTTATAGCACTTTTTTTGGGCAGCACTGTGCCTGAGTGGATAGCACTCTCGCCTCTCAGCAAGAAGATCCTGGGTTCGAATCCCAGTCGGACTAGGGCCTTTCTGAGTGGAGTTTGCATGTTCTCCCCGTGTCTGTGTAGGTTTCCTCCGGGTGCTCCGGTTTCCCCTACCACTAAAAACATGTACAATAGGTCTGAATGTAAATGGGAGAGTGAATGGATGGTGTTGGAGCTGATGGTCCAGTGTGTTCTGGACTCGCTTCTGTCATCACCGTGTGTGGAAGGACTGGAACAAAATCTGACTCTGAACATTGGAAAGTGCTTTGGGTCTGTACCTTGGTCTGTACCTTTGGGTCTGTACCTTGGTCTGTGAAAGGCGCTATATAAATAAACATTACTTATTTATACTTTGCGTTTTTGTTTTTAAACTTGACCAACGTGAGTGTGACCCATGCATTGTCGTTACAGCTGCCTTGAGTGTGATCCGTGCTATACAAAAAACCTTCCCTTTCCTCCGACCTCTTCAATCCAAACATTCCCAGTTTTGTAAATTAACAGAACTGCACAAAAACACTAAAATTACATATTCACAGGAAAAAACGACAGAATGGAAGAAAAATGTGAATCCGCTGCCAGTCGTCGCTCTCGCCTTTTGCCAGATGCTTAGTTGTGAAATTTGCCTAATGGCGGCGTTTGGATCCATCGCCGCGACTCTGCCAACGGGAGGCGCCAACCGTGTGCGGCGCCGCTTTGTTGGACCAACACGCTTCCCTTTCGCTCGCTGCTCCACGCCGCGGTTTCAGAGTCTCAAAAGGAAGAAGCCAGAATTAACTTTTTTGCAAAAGGTTTGAAGAGAATGAGGTACTCTACTCTACTCTACCCTTCTCTACACTACTCTACTCTACTCTACTCTACCCTACCCTACCCTACTCAACTCTACCCTTCTCCACTCTACCCTACCCTACCCTACTCTACCCTACCCTACTATACCCTTCTCTACTCTACTCTGCTCTACCCTACCCTACTCAACTCTACCCTTCTCTACTCTACTCTACCCAACCCTACTATACCCTTCTCTACACTACTCTACTCTACTCTACCCTACTCTAGCCTTCTCTACTCTACCCTACTATTCTCTACTCTACTCTACCCTACCCTACTATACCCTTCTCTACTCTACTCTACTCTGCTCTACTCTACCCTACTCTAGCCTTTTCTACTCTACCCTACTATTCTCTACTCTACTCTACTCTACTCTACCCTACCCTACTCAACTCTACCCTTCTCTACTCTACTCTACCCTACTATACCCTTCTCTACACTACTCTACTCTGCTCTACTCTACTCTACTCTACTCTACCCTACTCTAGCCTTCTCTACTCTACCCTACTCTAGCCTTCTCTACTCTACCCTTCTCTACTCTACTCTGTTCTGCTCTACTCTACTCTACCCTACTCTAGCCTTCTCTACTCTACCCTACTCTAGCCTTCTCTACTCTACCCTTCTCTACTCTACTCTGTTCTGCTCTACTCTACTCTACCCTACTCTAGCCTTCTCTACTCTACCCTACTCTACTCTACTCTAGCCTTCTCTACTCTACCCTACTCTACTCTACTCTACCCTACCCTACTCTACCCTACTCTACTATTCTCTACTCTTCTCTACTCTACTCTACTCTACTCCAAACATACGTTTAGATGATCAAACAACTTATTGGCTCCAATATTGGTTTTACTTTCTGTTCAGTAAATATAACGGGATTTCCCAATTCTACCTCTAGAGGGAGCTGTCACACTCATTCCATGGCTCTACTCAACTGGACACATTGACTTAACATCCATAAGTAAGTAAATAAGCAACAGTAAATATCCTCGAGACATGTGTAGGGGCCAGAACGCACACAAACTCTGCATTTACGGTTTGTTCAGTGAATGATGTAAAAATAGTAGTGGACGGCGTGTTTTGTCACTTAGCAACATAACCAGACGTCAAAGTGCCTTCACAGCAACGAGAATCCGGAGAATCGATTGCTCCGACTGCGTGGGTGTTTGCTAACCACTTTGTTACCACAGCCGAGGAGAGGGAAGGCTAAACTCTGCTCAAGCTAACGGACAAATACGGATAAACAATACTCGCGCAGGCCTCTGACAGCGACTGTAGCTCTGTACGGTGAAATACAGCGTTTATATGTTTGCGATTGGAAGAGAGTTTGGTAAAGTGTCAATTAAAGTATCTGGACTTTAAAAGGTTATAACTCAAAAACTAAAATTACTGTCATAGATTAGAAAAACAGATTTCAAACACAGACACATCGAAGAGATAGTGTGGATAAAATCAAAAGGAAAGATTGACAAATATATTTTTGGCGACATTTTAAACGACCAAATGAGCCTCTGATTGGACCGTTCTACTGTGACTCAGATACATAGAAATAATGTTTTCAGTCTGAAAAAGCAACAACAACACATCAGGAAATCACTTAATTTAAAAAGGAATTGTTAGAAATAAATAAAAAAATAAAAATTAAATGACCCTTGATAAATGTGTAACGGACGTGATGTTTCCGTCCATTTTTCTTTAACAATTAAACTTGAGAAAAAAAAAATCTGGTTTCACATTTAATTGGTTTAATATGAAAGTATCATTTCGTTTCTACTCTATGTAAAAAACAATAGAATCTCTTCAACAAATGTGGATCTGAAAATATGTAACAAACGTCTGCAAAGCTCATTCCGTCAAATCGTCACGTCCTTTACATAAAATAAACACGGCGCTACAGGAACCTGGTCTAATGTATAAAACAGATTTGTTCTAGAAAAACATAATATATCTGCTGGTTATTAAAATAAAAAATAAATAAAAAATTAAATTAAATTAAATTAAAATAAAATCTAATGTTTGGCCTTTTGTCACACTTTTGTGCCCTTTAGTGTGAACAAGCCCAAGAATAACTTTATAAAGCTAAAGTGTTAGACAAAGAATCAGCCGGAAAACAATTAACCAAGACAATAAATGTTAGCATACGCAAAGCAAGATTGTGTACTGTGGTAAAAGTACATCTGTCGGAAAGAGATGTTGAATTAAAGACATTTGTAGTTACTCTGTTTGAGCCTTTTTGCAAAAGTCCATAACATGTGTTGATGGCTTGC
Organism: Knipowitschia caucasica; assembly: GCA_964034765.1. Lineage (NCBI taxonomy): Eukaryota > Metazoa > Chordata > Actinopteri > Gobiiformes > Gobiidae > Knipowitschia > Knipowitschia caucasica. The sequence continues at coordinate 2,907,803 of OZ035840.1, read as the reverse complement.
ATTGGGGGTTGTAATGCTACCGGTAAATGTACAGGTGTAAAACTCCGGTGACTTGGCTAGGAGTGGACTAGCCAAACAATGCTAGCTTAATGAGAGCTAACACAAACATGCTAAATGGGCAAGAGTTTTTGAAGATTATTTTATTTTATTGTATTGATGGTAGTAGTAGTGTAAAAGGAGTTTACTTTTCAATTTAAGTGAATGGAGCTGACTCCATCTGCTGTAGTAGTAGCAGTGTAAGTAGTAGAAGTAGTAGTAGTAGTAGTAGCAGTATAAGTAGTAGTAGTAGAAATATAAATAATTGTTGTGATTAATAAGATAAATAATGAACTGAAATGAACTTTGGAAAAAGTGATTTAATTTCAATCATACACGGTCCTCTATAGACACATGGTCCACTACACACATGGTCCACTACACACACAGTCCACTATACACATGGTCCAATACACACGTGGTCCACTACACACGTGGTCCACTATACACATGGTCCAATACACACGTGGTCCACTATACACATGGTCAACTATACACAGATGGTCCACTATACACACGGTCCACTATACAAACAGTCCACTATACACATGGTCCACTACACACATGGTCCACTATACACATGGTCCACTACACACATGGTCCACTATACACACGGTCCACTATACACATGGTCCACTATACACACAGTCCACTATACACATGGTCCACTATACACATGGTCCACTATACACACAGTCCACTATATACATTGTCCACTATACACACATGGTCCACTATACACATGGTCCACTATACACACAGTCCACTATACACATGGTCCACTATACACATGTTCCACTATACACAGATGGTCCACTATACACATGGTCCACTATACACATGGTCCACTATACACATGGTCCACTATACACATGGTCCACTATACACATGGTCCACTACACACATGGTCCACTACACACATGGTCCACTACACACATGGTCCACTATACACATGGTCCACTATACACATGGTCCACTATACACACAGTCCACTATACACATGGTCCACTATACACACGGTCCACTATACACACAGTCCACTATACACACAGTCCACTACACAAATGGTCCACTATACACATGGTCCACTATACACACAGTCCACTATACACATGGTCCACTACACAGATGGTCCACTATACACAGATGGTCCACTATACACAGATGGTCCACTATACACAGATGGTCCACTATACACAGATGGTCCACTATACACAGAGGACAGGAGAACGTCATGTCCCCTTTAAACCGGCATCAGGTTCAAACACGTCGCCATGTTTGAACTCTCGCCCTCGGCTCCGTGTGCGTTTGTATGCACTTGGCCCCGGTCACATATCAACACAGCCGTTAGCATGTCCGCCACACACACACACACACACGCACACACAGACACGCACACACACACACAAACACACACACACGCACGTAGGCGGGCAGAGAGACCAGCACGAGCCTTTGATTCTCCGTGGGCGGGTGACTTTGTGACCTCCCATGTTCTCATTACCGCAGACGACGTTCCGGGACACGTCTCCCAGAATTAGTCACGGCAAACGACTGGACTGTCATTAAAAAGGAATTCCACAAAAATAATTAAATAATAATAAAAAAGCCGGTGCCGCCGTGAGCTTGTGTGCAGCTCCGAGTGTGAAAGGGAAATGTTTGAATGCGGCGGGAACACTGCCTCTGTCACAACACATCAGGATCAAAGTACAGTATACACCTCGTTATTTTGCTGTGATTTATGGGAAAAGTGAAGGGAATAGTAAAAATGTGTAGTAGTATTTATCTGATCTGACTCACACTGACACCGCTGCTTGATTGTATACGCATATATATATTTACATGTTTCTGTCACGGTGAAAGCAAGGGCTCAAAATGCAAAAAATGCCGATTTAATGACACATAAACCAAAGAATAACACACAAAAGGAACCAAACAGGGATCAATGACAGAACAGGAAGTGAAGGAACTCATGGGGCGCAAGACTATCTCCGCCGTTCTAACCAATGGGCCAAAAATTGGGCTCTCATGGAGTGATTCAAAATGGCCGCGGGGGCTGGAAAATGTGAAAAAACACATCTGTGCATGCGTCAGATGCAGTTACAGCCAGAGCAGTTATAGCCACTTATGCTAACATGCTACTGTGTTTAACATGCTCAGCTACGACTTAGCATTTCTCGGCTAGTTTTGAAATCTTATTTTGCATGTTCTCGCCTTGTCTGCAGAGGTTTCCTCCGTGTGCTGCGATTCCCCCACACCACTAAAAACTACACAAATCCTCCATACTGAGAGAGGCCTTTACGGCAACGAGGGATGGGTCAAATGCATAGGACAAATATCAACAAGAGTACAACATAGTAACACTTATAAACTAGCTTGTTGTGATTATTATCCTGCCGTAGCATTAGCAAAGCAGTGCACACATTTAGCAGCGATAAAGTTTTAAATCAGAGAAAGTTCCACCTTGTTATGACCTGATTCTTTCTCTTTGTTGGATGTAAAAAGTTTAATTTCTTTCCCACAGCCGACTGCTTCCATTCTTCTGCTGGATTTTCTTAAGTACAACTTCAAGAACAGAGGCCGAGGTAAGGGGAAAACCTTTGCCTAAACCTATTTCTCCGATAACTACTTTTGTAATAACATCGTAAGCGTCATTAATCTCATCTTTCAAATGAACGTCCTTTTTCGATCGCAAAGTTATCCTGCGTAATCCATGATCCATTACCTTCTCATTTCACTTCTGTTTTTCTATTCGCAAAGTGAACCTTCCAAAGAAGTGCTCCACAAACATTTCCCGGACCCACATTTTTAAAATTATTCATGCAACTCGCCGCCGCAGCCTTTATTATGCCTTGTTTACGCTCCGGCGGGCGCCTCCATTTTGGGCGATTTTTATGAAAATGTGTTAGCTGCATACGGCCAAGGGTTTGAGCACGAGAATATCTGCTACTTGCTCTTGTAAACAAACAGGTTTTTTCTGAAAGCAGTTTAGGTTTAGATAAATGGCGTCGCGTTGAGGAGACGGAGAGTGTGTTTCGGCTTCTCGTCGCAAGAAAAATGTTCCCCTAATTATTTAGTTGTGACCTACTTTCAGGCAAAACACTGCACAAAGTAGAGCCACTTCCTGAGCGTGGGGAGAAAGCACGGACAGGGTTTTGTAAAGGAAATGCAATTCATCACTGTTTGAGCGGCTGCAGATGGAGAATCGCAAAACCCGCGTATGCTAGCAGGTCCAAAAACACTGCCACTAGGACGTAATTGTCTTATTTTTGGGGTTTAGTCACAGTCACGATGGAGTCCAGGACACTCAGCATTCAGCAATATGTATCCTTTTACTACTTAAGGACCAATGTTTCTATGTATTTGTTATTATTGCATTTCTTCTGTCTGAACGGTTTGATTCTCTGATGTGTTGTTGGCGAATTGACAGATTTGTAATTCTAACGATTAACTGCTGTTGTGATTTAAGGCTGTACAAGATTAAATTGAGTTGAATTGAATGTGCTTTGAGAACGGTGTGTAAGCTCTTTAGCATAGAGCTAGCATTTCCAAACTCAGGCCCGCGAGCTAATTGTGGCCCTCCATGTTGTTTTCTATGGCCCTATGCCTTGCTAACCCAAAGTCGTCGTCGTGATCATAACCACAAGTTCACAGTGTCATCCAGCCGTCTTAAGCTCCATAAATACCTTGTTGTAAAGCTGAGAACCTCTAGAATTCACCTGGAGACTTTAATATGTATAGTATATCTTAACATTTGTGGTTCATTGTGTCTGAAAATACCATTAATGGCGCTAATATAGCTGGTAATCCAATCCAATCCAATCCAATTTATTTATAACGCACTAATAAAAACAACACAGTTGACCAAAGTGCCGTACAAAAATAAAAATATAAAAAACAATCAAATATACACATATACAGTGGCATAAGTGGACGATTTGAACAGTAAAAGTCAACTTCCAAACTAGTTAAAAGCCAAAGAGAACAAATGCGTCTTAAGGCGTGATTTAAAAACAGGAAGGGAGTCAGCCTGTCTAATGCACAGAGGCAGCTCATTCCACAGTTTGGGACCAACCACAGAAAAAGCTCGGTCTCCTCTGAGTTTGTGGTGAGTCCGAGGAACCATAAGCAGTGATTGGTCCACCGATCGTAGCGAACGTGTCGGAGAGTATGACACGAGCAGGTCGGACAGATAACTCGGAGCAAGACCGTTGAGGCATTTAAACACAAATAAAAGAATTTTAAAATCAATTCTGTATTTGATTGGAAGCCAGTGAAGGGAAGACAAAACAGGTGAAATGTGATCATGCTTTTGTGAGCCAGTTAAAAGACGCGCTGCGGCATTCTGAACCAGCTGCAGGCGTGCGAGCGAGGACTGGCTAATGCCGGTGTACAGACCGTTACAGTAGTCTAGCCGCGTGGTAACAAAAGCATGAATCAACATTTCAAAGTGGTGACTAGAAAGTGAGGACTTTATTTTTGCAAGCTGCCTCAGATGGAAAAAACTGGCCTTCACCACAGCACTAACCTGCTTGTCAAATTTAAAATCCTGATCCATTTTAACACCAAGGTTTGGCACAGTGGGTTTAACAAACTGTGTCAAGGGTCCCAGGTTTGCAGAGGCAACTCTACCATTGCTAGGCCCAACTAGTAGAACCTCTGTCTTTTTATCATTGAAATGCAGAAAGTTAGCAGACATCCAGGATTTGATTTCATCAATGCACTCTAAAAGTTGAGTGGCACTGAACGCATTCTCACGCTTAAGGGGCACATAGATTTGGCTGTCATCAGCATATAAGTGAAATGACACCCCAAATCTACGGAGAACAGATCCCAGCGGAAGCATATACAATGAAAACAAAAGTGGTCCTAGAATGGACCCTTGTAGTACACCATATGACAGGGGAGCTGTGGAGGACACACAGTCACCAATTTTAACACAAAAACTCCTCTTTGTTAAGTAGGATCTGAACCATTTCAGAGCATAACCCCGAACGCCGACCGAATTTTCAAGACGACACAGGAGGATTTCATGGTCCACTGTGTCGAACGCAGCTGTCAGGTCCAACAGCACCAATGCCACAGTGTGGCCAGAGTCCGTAGACATAAAAAGATCATTTAAAACCCTAAGCAAAGCTGACTCAGTGCTGTGACGGCTCTTAAAACCAGACTGAAAAACCTCGGAAATCTCATGCTCATCCAGGAATGCCTTCAGCTGGTTAAAAACAATTTTTTCCAAAATTTTGGACAGCAGTGGAAGCTTGGAAATCGGGCGAAAGTTAGACAGATCATTAGGATCAAGGCCAGGTTTTTTTGTTAATGGCTGGACAACAGCATGTTTGAAACTTCCAGGCACTACTCCATTCATCAAGCTTCCATTAACACAATGCAAAACAAAGGGTGCTAATGTGGAAAACACGTCTTTGAACAGGCGTGGAGAGATGGGATCAAAAGGTGAACCAGCGGGCTTCATCTGACTGACAACCTTTTCCAAACAGGAGAGTGTCACAGGCTCAAAATGATCAAATAAGGCTGAGCATGTGACAGAGTCAGACACGGCAACAGATGGGGTGCTGATAAGGGCCCTAGTGGTGACAACCTTATTTATGAAAAAGTTCAGAAAGTTTTCACACAATGCAGGTGAGGCGTCAAGGACATGTGATTGAGGAACATTAAGCGCAGCATTCACCAAATTAAAAAGAACCCGAGGGTTGTTCCTGTTATTTGTAACCATATCAGCAAAATACATCATCTTAGCAGTTTTAACAATTGTCTGATAGTTATGCAAACTGTCCTTTAACATTTGAAAGGAAACTTGCAACTTATCCCTTTTCCACCTTCGCTCAGCTCTCCTACACTGACGTCGAGCAGTGCGAGTGGACTCATTAAGCCACGGATCAGGTCTAGGTTTGGGTCGCCTGGCTTTTAACGGAGCCACATTGTCCAAAATCGACAAACAAGTTGAGTCAAAATGTAAGGAAAACTCTTCCAAATCACAGTCAAAGCAAGATTGATCATTTGCCAACAATGACCGGTTAAAGGCCGCGGAGAACTGAGCAGCAGTGGACGAGTTGATTACACGAGAGCGGCGCGCATTACCGCACGGTTCAACATTACGCACAAGAGGCACATCAAAGAGAATCGGCATATGGTCTGAAAACACCCCATCACAAACCTCCAAATTACACACTGAAAGACCATATGTTAAAACAAGGTCCAATGTATGTCCATGTTCCTGTGTGGGTCCAGAAACAGACTGCACAAAGTTATAAGATTCAACAAGATCCAAAAAGTCCTTGACCATAGGTTTCTCGGTGCAGCATACATGGATATTAAAGTCACCCACAATAAGTATGCGGTCAGATTTCAGCAATATGTCAGCTAAGAATCTGGAGAAGTCACTTAAGAAGTCTTTGTTGTATTTGGGTGGCCTATATACAACAGCACACAACACGGGGGGATCAGAAGCCAAAACAAACACGTTTATCTCAAAGCTCGACGCAGAAACATTCAAAGCAAACGGTGTACATTTAAAGTTTTTCTTGTAAACAGTCGCTACTCCACCTCCACGCCCCGTTGTTCTTGGTGTGGAAAGATAGGTAAAGTCAACAGGCAAGAGTTCAGCAAAAGCACTAGACTCACCGACGTTGATCCACGTCTCCGTTATGCACAAGAAATCCAACCCGTGAGACATAATGAAGTCCTGTAAAATGAAGGTTTTGTTCACCAGCGATCTAGCGTTTACCAGCGCTATCCTGGCTGGAGCCACAGTACTGCTAGCCTTCCTGGTAGCCTCGCAGAACGTCCGATCAAGCGAGCGTAAGTTGTGAACATTCACTCCGCGTAACTGGCCACGGGACAAGGGAGGATGACAGGTCAGTGTCCTCTCATCATCCAAACCGACCACAGGAACAAGGTATCTGGTCGGACCATAACGTCTCGAGCCGAAACTGCTGCGCTCCCGGGCAGCAAGCAACAAACCGGCCTTTAGCTTCACCAGCCTTCCACTGCGTTTCCCCCGGCGTCTACGACGCGCTCTGGACAGCGGAGGTGAGCCGGTATCCCGGACAGGAATGGTGGGCAAGAACTTCCATGCTCCCCCCACTCGATATTCACCAAGTCCAGGCTAAAAAGTCGAAGATCCAGTAATGTTTGGCGATCATAGACCAGCAGAGAATTGACTTTTACTGCAGCAAATGTCAGGATTGCCACAAACAAAAACAGAGTGCGAATTGACAGACGGCGAGCCAAACACACTGGCGCCATCTTGCAACTTCATGTAGAAGTTGCAAGATGGCGATGGTAAGATGGTACTAGTTTGTCATTCAGCGATTTTCAGATCAAAACAGCCTGAATCCAGTCAAAACAGTTTTGTGATCCAGGTTTTAAGCTCCTGGACAAACCGGGGGAACCAAAGCAGCTCTTTTACTAAAATGTTTGGACGCCCCTGCCATAGATTGATGAAAGAGAAGTCTAACAGAGAGCTGATGTCACACATTGAGTTTGCCTTATTGTGAAAGAAGACAAAGTATAGGTTTAGCGACAGCCTAGCAACCAAAGAACCAATCAGGAGTAAGTGATTGGTTCTAGTGTTCACTCTCTGGGACATAAGTTTGCTGATTGGTTGGACATTTGCAGTCCGATTTGGCTTGACAAAGATGCTATCCACGTATAAACCCCAGGACTACGGAGAGCAGCGAGCCCGAAACCGTTGTAGGGTAAAAAGAGGTTTCTTAGTCTTACTTACTGGCTTTATCTACGGCACTTTTCAATACAGACTATGGCAGACCTGGGCAAACTGGCCTGATACATGGTTTTACCTGGTCTTCAGATGGTTCCCAGCTGGTGACTTCATACTGACGACTAAAATATCCTTCGTAAACAAAACAATAACAGAAGCTAACTTTACTCAAACACAATGAGACGTGGATGTCTTGGCTTCTTCTCGTCGCTAAATATTTTTGTTTCTCAAATTGATTCTTGTGAAACTTAAGTAGGTTTCACAGACGATAAGTTTTGCCAATTCATGGAAACGGCTACAACCCTCACAATACGACAATAATCCAATGTTGCCTCCTTGAGAACGCACTTATCCAGACCTGGTCTATGGCGTTTACATCCGGATTGAGAGAATTACGAATGAATTACAACAAGTTTTAATGAGATACTTCCACTTTGAGAAGGCTGTAAAGCAGTGGCTCAGGAGCTACCAGTGGATCATATCCCCTTTAAGGTAGCTCCCAAAAGGATTCAGGATTTTAACACAAGATCCTGAATCATTCACCTTTGAGCCGTTTTCAGGAACGCAGGGATACTGTACCGGGGAACGACAATTCTTTACAATATACACAATTAAGTCATTTTTTCATATTGACTGCCATTGACGGTCTTTCCTGAGACACTTCCCTCTATTCGACTGCGGTTTAAAGGAGAAAAAGGCGAGAAACCAACTTATTTTTGCTGATGAAAGTAGACAATTCAGTCTTTCAGAATCTGGTTTCAAACTTCCACATAGTCATAGCCCATAATATTCTGCGGGGCTTGAGAATCAGTGAAATCATCCAAAACGGCGAATGTTCCCGATGAAAAATGCACTACTGCTACTGCCGTGCTGCTTTAATATAAATGTGTATTCTCCATGATTTTTGTGTTATTATTTAGACTAAACTTTTATTACAACTGCTAAAGCACTAGCACTCTGACATCTTGCAACAGAAAGAGGTTGGAGACCCCTGCGCTAAAGTATGTTTTTTTATCCTAATTAACCATTAATATAAGCGCTATTGTACAAGTGTGTATCTGAAATGGGATAAAGAGAGTGTGTGTGTGTGTGTGTGTGTGTGTGTGTGTGTACATGGAATCTCTTTATATACCGAGAGATGCAAGTTGAACCAGCCTAAAATAGAACCGGGTGAGAACACTGCCCACAACGTTCCCTGGGGTTCTTCCATGTTCTTTCTCTCGGAGCGGTGTGAGGTCTCTGATTGGTCGAAGAAGACGGCCACATAAAGGGCGGGACGTCAAGACACTCATCCCCTATGACTTTGCAAATTCAACCGATGCCATGGACCGTGACCCTGGCCTTAGATCTTCACTGAAACGGGTGAGAATTTTGGAAAACGGCACAAATGATATTCCAATTTTTGAGTCTGCTTTGAACAACCAACGTTTGCGAATATAATCCACGTTTTGTCCAATTTCTCCGTTAATCCGTTCCAGCTCACCTCGTTTTTTCAAACAGCAGCGCGGCTTTTGAGTCAAGAATAACAGGACGAATGCTGAGAGTTTTATCAATGGTTTCACTTAATCAATACTAGAACACATAACACCTGTACTGTTGTGTTGCTACTATGGCAGTGGTCTTGGAGCCTCTCTGGTCTCTATCTCTCTGGTCTCTCTCTACTCTCTCTCTGGTCTCTCTCTGGTCTCTCTCTACTCTCTCTCTGGTCTCTCTCTCTGGTCTCTCTCTGGTCTCTCTCTGGTCTCTCTCTGGTCTCTCTCTGGTCTCTCTCTGGTCTCTCTCTGGTCTCTGGTCTCTCTCTGGTCTCTCTCTGGTCTCTCTCTGGTCTCTATCTATGGTCTCTCTCTGGTCTCTCTCTGGTCTCTCTCTGGTCTCTCTCTGGTCTCTCTCTAAACTCTCTCCGATATCTCTGTGGTCTCTCTGGTTTTGCACTGGTCTCTCTCTGGTTTCGCTCTGGTCTCTCTCTGATCTCTCTGGTCTCTCTCTCTGATCTCTATCTGGTCTCTCTCTGGTCTCTCTCTGGTCTCTCTGGTCTCTCTCTAGTCTCTCTCTGGTCTCTCTCTGGTCTCTCTCTGATCTCTCTGGTCTCTCTCTCTGGTCTCTCTCCGGTCCCTCTCTGGTCTCTATCTGGTCTCTCTGGTCTCTCTCTTGTCTCTCTCTGGTCTCTCTCTGGTCTCTATCTGGTCTCTCTGATCTCTCTGGTCTCTCTCTGGTCTCTCTCTGATCTCTCTGGTCTCTATCTGGTCTCTCTCTGATCTCTCTGGTCTCTCTCTGGTCTCTATCTGGTCTCTCTCTGGTCTCTCTCTGGTCTCTCTCTGGTCTCTATCTGGTCTCTCTCTGGTCTCTCTCTGATCTCTCTGGTCTCTCTCTGGTCTCTATCTGGTCTCTCTCTGATCTCTCTGGTCTCTCTCTGGTCTCTATCTGGTCTCTCTCTGATCTCTCTGGTCTCTCTCTTGCCTCTCTCTGGTCTCTCTCTGGTCTCTCTCTGGTTTCGCACTAGTCTCTCTCTGGTTTTCTTGTAGCCCTCAGTAGAAAACCGCAACAACCGCAGACCCACTTTCAAACCATCTCCCCGAAGGATTGTGAATTGTACCTGTCGATATGAAAGATTACTCTGATTAAAACACATTTCATTCGTTTAATGATTAAGATTCTAAATGTCCACTTAAATCCACCTCCAAACACGAGTGGCTTGCTTGGTTAAAAAGGAAAAAAATAGCCTCAGAAAAAAGGTTTTTACCCCAAATACAGCAGATTATTTTCAGATAAAATAGTTAAAAACACATAACGTCCACAAACACACACACATTAAAACAACTAAAACCACAAAAAAGTAAATTGAGATAAAAAAAAAGCCCTGACAACCCGTACGATCCTTAAAGAAGTATATTTTTGTTGATACCAGGAAGTGTCAAGTCAGCACTTCCTCAACTGCTAAAATAGCGAGAAACGATTAAAAGTCTCAATTAGACGTGAGTAATTAATGAAGTTGCCGCAGCCCGATGCTACGTACTAGAGCAGGGGCGTCGAACCCATTTTGGTCGGGGCCGAAACAATAGTTTTTAACATTATGAAGATATTTTAACATGACTTTAATGAGTTTCACTGTTATTGTCTGGTTTATTTTTCTGAAAACAAAATGCGTTCATTGTTTAGATTGAACCAAAACTGGATCAAACATAAAGTAAAAAACATTTTATACTGAACTTTTTAACTTCTAATGATTTGTGTTTGGGTTAAAATGTTAGAATACATTGAATTTGGTTGTTTTCTTGAGAAAATAGATTATGTATAACCTGCCTCGGTCGCCCATAACCGTTAATACTGCTAGTAAATAATAATAATAACAAATCATTTTAGGGGCCACTAAAAAGCGTCTTGCGGGCCGGATCTGGTCCCAGGGCCTTGACTTTGACACCCATGTGCTGGAGTAATATAGAGACGTAGCATGTGTTCATTCGCACTTTGTTTAGATTTCTTGCGACGAAATGGTAAAAAAACATTGAATACTTTTCGTTGCTGTTTTCTGGAAGTCAACTCTCCGTAGGTCCGACCAAAACCAGGCACAAAACTCATATGAAAAGTGAATTCCATATTGTGTTACCCATCGTCAGCTCAACACCTGCATTTATACAGACAAACTGGAAACGTCTATGGGTAGAAACTGGAGAAAGAAGCGTGATAATATGAGGCCACAGTGGTTGAGGTTATGCTTTAAGACACACATAAGTCTGTATTTGTCGAGTATGTAAAGCTAAAAACCTCCAAAACACGGCTTAAAACTCAGATTTTCGTCTAATCCCATCTTCCTGAATATCGCGCCTTGTTTTTGGCGTCGTTGGAAGGACGCTTCACCAACACCGGCCTGACACTTCCAAAACCGGCGCATTACGCAACAGCAGAAGAACAATGGCGCATACAGCGATTCTTCCTCAAACTTTACTCCACTCTCCGACGCATCCTCAGCCTTCACCGCTTTGGGAATCCGCATTTATATGAAAATGCTATCGGCGTTTGTACGAAACGCCAAGTCACAGCCTATACCTTTGCATTTATAATCCGCTAACTACATTTCGGAGTGCTGCCAGAGAGATAAGCACCACAAGGTTACGTCCGCCGGAGATTTCTCAATGAGCCTTGGCACAGGCGATTACAGTAGTAGTACAGACTTGTTTTAAATTGAGGCAGGATTGAAAGCCACCAGAAATTGCAGCCAGAAATCCCTGTATTTAGAAATAGATTGGAACAAGTTGTGATTCTTCTGTGAGAGGCTGGCAAGAGCGCGGGTGTCATTTGTTACCTCCTGGAATAGACAGTAAAACTACGTCCTTCACGATTACCGATATCCACCCACCAACACCAACACAAACTGTACAACCTGCATCTGCCACCATTCGCCATACGCTCAGTTAAAAAAATAACTCGGCAAACGACACAAAGCATATGCTCTCCAAGCTAATCAAGAAAAAGGAAAGACCCTTGCAAGAAGTTTATCCCAGGGAATAAGCAGCAGTAGCAGCAGCAGTAACAGCAGCAGTCCAGTCCATATGCCTTCCCATTACCCATCCATCCTGTGCAACTATCGCCAAAATATATAACAGGACACACCCCCCCCCCTCTTGCGTGTGTGTCGTTTTTGGCATTTTTAATCCTCAATCAGTCACAGAGGCAGCGTCGCGGACAACGCATCACCCCATTCATTCACTTCTTTCCCCCGTGTGTGTTTTCCTCTCGCCGGCGTGAGCAGAGAAAGCAGAACGCAGCAGCAAAATACAGAGAATAATACAAATCCAGCATCCAGCAAAGCCCACATCGCATCACATCAAAACGCCACAACCAAGTGAGCAAAGAGAGGGTTTTGTGCACTTACAGGTTTGTTGTTTGGTGGTTAAAATCTCACGGGAAAAGGACGAATGGCAGAGGAATGTGGCTGTGGAAGAATGAGGCTGTAGCGGCGGCGGCAGCAGCAGCAGCGTGTTCCACCGGTCTCTCCGTTAGATACAACCTGCATACACAAGATTGGAGAAAAAAAAAGAAAAAGTCGGGCTGTGAGAGCGGTAAGGAGCGAGGGAGGAGGAGGAGAGCTGCGAGCGAATGAGATGGGAGGCAAGGCGGACGAGGGAGAGTGGAGGGGGAGACACACAGGCGTCCACAAGAATACGACACACACACACACAGACAGAGAGAGAGAGAGAGAGAGAGAGAGAGAGAGAGAGAGAGAGAGAGAGCGAGAGACCAGAGCGAGAGAGAGAGAGAGAGAGAGATAGATAGAGTTTGAAAAGATGCACGGTTTAAGCAGGGGTTTTCCATGGCGGGGGGGAGGCGGGGGGAGGAGGGAGGGGAGGGGGAGGGGGGAGGCACGGCGGGGGGGGAAACACGTTTGACAGCAATGATACAGCGGCGTTCTGTATCGGGAGAACGAGGAGCGACCGGTGGATTTGTGGATCGCATGTAAACAAATGCAGCGTGAGGTTAAAGGACACGTATGTAGTGTGGCTTCTTCATTCAATGGTCTCTCTCTTTAGTCTCCTCTCTGGTCTCTCCCTCTCTGGACTCTCTTTGGTTTCTCTCTTTCTGGTCTCTCACTTGTATCTCTCCCTCGTCTCTCTCTGGTCTCTCTCTCTCTCATTTCTGTCTTCCTGGTCTCTCTCGCACTCTGGACTATTTCTCCCTGTGATCTCTCTCTCTCTCCGGTCTCTCTCTCTGGTCTCTCACTTAGGTCTCTCTCGCTCTCTGGACTATTATTCCTTGTGATCTCTCTCTCTCCCTGGTCTCTTGCCTTCTGGTCTCTCTCGCTCTCTGGACTATTTCTCCCTGTGATCTCTCTCTCTCTCCGGTCTCTTGCCTTCTGGTCTCTCTCGCTCTCTGGACTATTTCTCCCTGTGATCTCTCCTTCTCTCCGGTCCCTTGCCTTCTGGTCTCTCACTGATCTCTCTCTCTGGTCTCTCTCTTTGGTCTCTCTCGCTCTCTGGTCTATTTCACCCTGTATTCTCTCTCTCTCACTCTCCCCGGTCTTTTGCCTTCTGGTCTCTCACTGATCTTTCTCTCTTTTCTCTCTCTCCCTCTGCTCTCTTGCCCTCTGGTCTCTCTCTCTCTGAGCTCTCACTCCTCTCTCTCTCTCTGTATTTTGTCTCTGGTTTCTCTCTCCCTGGTTCTCTCCGGTCTCTTGTCCTCTGATCTGTAACTCTTCTCTCTCTCTCTCTGTTCTTTGGTCTCTCTCTCTCCGTTCTTTGGTCTCTCTTTCTCCGTTCTTTGGTTTAGAGTGACCGGTGGGTTTGTGGATCGCACCCAAATGAGATTACAGCAGTAAAACATGTACATCAGTGTGAAGGAGGTTAAAGGACACGTATGTAGCGTGTGTTTGAACGATGGACTTTTCTATCTACACAAAATCAGAAAATTCCCGACGATGGCGTCTTGGATGGAGCTGTATTCTGCCTTTTTGATCATCTAAAACAAAAGTATTGCTTCTGAAGTGGTTTGGCAATGTTTGCAGTCTAATGGCATTCTTTACTACTCATTTCAAAACAAGTCACTCTCTCTGGTCCCTCTCTCTCTCTGGTGTCTCTTTTGTACCTCTATCTCTGGTCTCTCTCTCTCTCTAGTCCCTCCCTCTGGTCTCTCTGGTCTCTCTCTCTCTGGTATCTCTTTTGTACCTCTATCTCTGGTCTCTCTCTCTCTCTCTAGTCCCTTTCTCTCTGGTCTCTCTTTCTGGTCTCTCTCTCTCTAGTCCCTTTCTCTCTGGTCTCTCTTTCTGGTCTCTCTCTCTCTAGTCCCTTTCTCTCTGGTCTCTCTCTCTCTAGTGTCTCTTTTGTACCTCTATTTCTGGTCTCTCTCTCTCTAGTCCCTTTCTCTCTGGTCTCTCTCTCTCTTGTGTCTCTTTTGTACCTCTATTTCTGGTCTCTCTCTCTCTAGTCCCTTTCTCTCTGGTCTCTCTCTCTCTGGTCTCTCTCTCCAGTCTCTCTCTCTGGTCTCTCTCTCTGGCCACGCTCTCTGGACTCTCTCTGGTCTCTCTCTCCAGTCTCTCTCTCTAGTCTCTCTCTGGCCTCGCTCTCTGGTCTCTCTCTCTGGTCTCTCTCTCTGGTCTCTCTTTCTCAAGCTTGACAGATGGCGGCCGATTCCTCACGACAGTATTATACATCTGCCATTAACCTGCACCTCTTCCCCTCCCACTGACTTCCATGGCTTGTTATGCCTCATTTTAAAGCACACTTTCTACTCTAAACAATTCACCGAGCGAATAACTCCCAAACTGTTTTTGACTCTTTAGGCAACACACTTCACGGCCATCGCTCAGTATGGCTCTGGCGTCGGTGTGAGTGATGGGAGATGGCCAGAGGAGCAGCTAGCATACATCAGTCCAGATTTTTCCCCGTGAGTTAGCCTCGGGCTGTGCTGCTGATGCTACAGTAGTTTATCAACGCCGCGTATGGACTGAATGGATAATGACGTATGTAGCATCTTTATCAGTCATAAATATCTCTGAATAAACACTACGCATTATTATCACAGACATTAAATATGAAAATTCATCCACAGAACACGTTTACATGATACATATTCATACGGGTTAGGGTTAGGTATTCAGACCATATATAACAGCAAATAAAACAGTTATAATAATACAAAGTCAAACTAATTAACAGTTTGACTTCATTATTTTGACAGAGGAAGGTCAAAACAAAGTCACGTTTCAAGAACTTATTTGCCATTTGCAGTACAACCACATTGGAAAAACTGTGCAAGACTACCCCAGTGTGCACCAGTCAGTGTGTAACCAAATCAAATATAATGTATTTGCGCTTTTTACTAAAACTAAATGGTCCTGAATTTCCATTGGGTCTGGCGCCGGCTCCAGGGAGTTTGGGATCACGTGGTACATGTGGGTCATGTGACTACTGGGTTTTAAAGATGGCGGTCGCTTGTAAACAGAGGCACGGGGGAGGCTACGTATAGGGCTGCGTAAAGGGCTACGTAAAGGGCTGCGTAAAGGGCTACGTAAAGGGCTGCGTAAAGGGCTACGTAAAGGGCTACGTAAAGGGCTGCGTAAAGGGCTACGTAAAGGGCTGCGTAAAGGGCTGCGTAAAGGGCTACGTAAAGGGCTGCGTAAAGGGCTGCGAAAGGGCTGCGGTAGTCTACGTGAGATTGAGCCGTTCTGAGGCAGGCTGGATTATTCACCGCAAACTGACCGGGTCTTTTTCGAGCTGAGCCCAGAACAGAACCTACAGCTGCAGGTACCTCACCAATGCGGTAGGAGATCGGCCCGTTACCCCCATACACTCAGGGTCGGCACTAGATCATATACAGAATCGGGACGAAACCGGAAGTAACACTCCTACTTACGAATTATTTTTAGACTAATAAGTCCTTAAGTAGTGACTGGTTAAGTTTTAGGCGTCTGAGTAAGATGGTTAAGGTTAGGGTTAAGGCTGGGTTGGGGTTATTTTATAGGAATGACTGGTTAAGTTTAGGCATTGATAGGTGTTTTGTTATATTTACTTCCGCTTCCGTCCCGATTCCGTATATGATCTAGTGCTGACCATACACTCAGGTTTATATGAACTCTGACCCTGTGGAAGTGTCTTAGTGAGCTCTCCATGAGTATGAGCTCAATGGACACACCTTTACAATAGCCCTGGCTAAGGGTTTGGACCTCGGGGAATTGAGTTGGGTTTGGGGTTTATCTTATGGACTTGTGAGCGAATGAAATGGGAAGAATTCTTATCTGCGCAGCGCTGTATTTGAAATGTCATCACTGTAAGTATATAAATATGTAATAACACACAAACTTGCTAAACTAAAATCACTGTTTATCGATTACTCCCGGAGCGAACTCTAGATCTTCAGTCCTGGCCTACAGACTCTCCTTTACTACTACCATTCCGCTGTATATGGGATAGGGGTTACAAGTGGAGGATTAAAACTAGCTATTAAAGGCCGTGTGGTAAAAGTGTGTTTTAAAAAGTCATGTAAAATATTGTGCTAATTATTGCGCTTGCTAACACAGATCAGAGGATCACAGGAAATGCAGTGTTGTAAAATGTTACTAATAATGTTTTACACAACACTGAAGGAGCTAGAGCTAGCACGTGCGCTGACATGCTGCATTCTCACTACGGGCCGTGGGGGTGTACCCGGAAAGAGAATTACCCAATGCTTTTGTATGACGTCTTTACAGGATGGTCCTAAAGGTGCTATTGATGTTGAGGGCAGAGTATGTTTTTGGACCAGTCTAGTTTAGCCGCTGTGGACTTTTGAATGCACTCGTTAAATGAATGGGGTTATTGCAGCTAACGCATGCGCAAAGGCATTTTTGAAAAAGCCCCATAGAAGGCAGTAGTGGTGGTGCATTAGTTTTATCGGAGAAGAACGACGTGACTACATCTGTTAATATTTACAGTCTCTGGGTTAAACTGGTGAATAAAAACTTGAAATACATATAATAAACAGTTTCATGAAAGGCTAATGCTAACAGGCAATGCTAATGATACTGGAAATGCTAACAAGTAGAAAGTTAAGACTACGTTGCTATGGTTACTGGCACTGGCTCTTCTCTACTATCATGACAATATTGACAGAAATAAAAGCTTTAAAGAGTCAAAATCACAAATATTTACATGAACCCGGTAATTCCACTTCCCGAACTAAAAGCCGTCAAATTGACTGCTCTGGGGGTTTTGATCTGGTTACGAGATCCTTCACGCCACAGCGGCGAGATTTCAGCTCGAAACATCTGCAGCGATGGTTGAAGTGAGCCGACTGTTGCATCATGGGTAAAAGCTCAATAATGGAAACTTCTCCGGCTTTTTAACAAAATACAAGTTAAACAAAATTAACTAGAGACCAGGAACCAGAAACCAGGAACCAGAGAGCAAACACAAGAGATACGCGACCAGAGGCTAGACACCAGGAACCAGAGACCAGGAACCAGAGAGCAGACACAAGAGATAAGCGACCAGAGGCTAGAGACCAGGAACCAGAAACCAGGAACCAGAGACCAGGAACCAGAGAGCAGACACAAGAGATAAGCGACCAGAGGCTAGAGACCAGGAACCAGAAACCAGAAACCAGTGACCAGGAACCAGAGACCAGTGACCAGAGACCAGGACCAGATACCAGGAGCCAGAGACCACAGACTAGGGACCACAGAACAGGAACCAGAGACCAGGGACCAGCGATTAGTGACCAGGAACCAGATACCAGAGGCTAGAGACCAGAGACCAGGGACTAGAGACCAGAGACCAGGAGCAGAGACTTCTGGACACGGCAAGTTACGCGTTTGCATGTTCTACCCGTGTCTGCTTAACTTCTCCCCGTCATAATTATCTGGCGCCCTTTCAAAAGCCTCTAAAAATGTAGAAATGGCAGCCGTGGTGAATCCAATGGAAGGGTGCGAGGGTTGTTTTGACAGACTTTGCCTGAAGCTAATCTCAGAGTGACCCACGAAGCCTCCGTCTCCACCGACTGAAAATATGCAGCAATTTGAAAAGGAAAAAACCCTCCACGCTGAACACATTTGTCGTATTAAAGAAAAAAGCAATTTCAGACGTGGACGATGACCTCACACAACCTGAAACAGAGCTGCACTCGTTTGAAGATCAAGAGATTGCTCCCACAATGCATTGCAGCGCTAAGCGGAGAGAAGAACCGCATTGTTTCTGTATAAAACTGCAGGTCACACAGAGGTATGGGTTTGTGTTTAGTGTTGTCATGGAGACCAGGGACTAGGATCAGGGACTAGGATCAGGGACTAGGATCAGGGACTAGGATCAGGGACTAGGGACCAGAGACCAGAAACCAGGATCAGAGACTAGGGGCTCAGACTCAGACTCAGGCTCAGACTCAGGCTCAGACTCAGGCTCAGACTCAGGCTCAGACTCAGACTCAGACTCAGACTCAGACTCAGACTCAGGCTCAGGCTCAGACTCAGACTCAGGCTCAGGCTCAGGCTCAGGCTCAGGCTCAGGCTCAGGCTCAGACTCAGACTCAGACTCAGACTCAGACTCAGACTCAGACTCAGACTCAGACTCAGACTCAGGCTCAGACTCAGACTCAGGCTCAGACTCAGGCTCAGACTCAGGCTGAAACTCGGGCTCGGGCACAGGCACAGGCTCAGACTCAGACTCAAGACTAGACTCAGACTCAGACTAGGGCTCGGACTCAGGCTCAGACTCAGACTCAGACTCAGACTCAGGCTCAGACTCAGACTAAGACTCAGACTCAGACTCAGGCTCGGACTCAGGCTCAGGCTCAGACTCAGGCTCAGACTCAGACTCAGACTAGACTCAGACTAGACTCAGACTAGACTCAGACTAGACTCAGACTCAGACTAGACTCAGACTAGACTCAGACTCAGAGATACATGTCGGCGTCTCCAAAGTCTTCAAACTTTGGCGGCAGCTCTCTGAGGAGGATTATGAATCCATTTCCACAGTATTTAGTATACATTGCCAATCTCCCCCTGAGTGAACGCCCGCGGTCTCACCCAGAGCGCAATATACCACACGTCCTTTTCATTCCGCTCCCGTGAGTCGCTCAAGTACTGTGGGATAAATGCATTTCTCTGCAAACTTTTTATTGTCTTCAAGTTCATCCAAAGGTTTGTTTGAATAATAATGAGGTTTAATGAAGCGGTTTGAATGTGGAGGCATGTGGAAGAAGGAGAAAACAGACTATAATACTCTAATATTCTGAGAGTTTTACAACAAGGTTCATTCAAAAATCTAAATATTTTGCATATTTCAGTCACAAATGCCGTTAGAATTGTCTGGTTATGTTGTGACTCTTGGTTAAGTCACTGTTTTATGTAAAAGTCTCTCCACGGCCTCGCACCAAAGTACATCTGTGACATGTTAGTACCATATGGACCAACTCTGAGGAGCACAGGGACTGGCCTCCTGCTGGGACTCTGAGGAGCACAGGGACTGGCCTCCTGCTGGGACTCTGAGGAGCACAGGGACTGGCCTCCTGCTGGGACTCTGAGGAGCACAGGGACTGGCCTCCTGCTGGGACTCTGAGGAGCACAGGGACTGGCCTCCTGCTGTGACTCTGAGGAGCACAGGGACTGGCCTCCTGCTGGGACTCTGAGGAGCACAGGGACTGGCCTCCTGCTGGGACTCTGAGGAGCACAGGGACTGGCCGTCATCATTAAAGGGCCCTAATCTGTCATCATTAAAGGGCCTTAATCTGTCATCATTATAATCTGCTCTTTTCCAATCCTTCTTTAACTGATAACAGTCGTTCAGAGATATTGGAATTTCTAAATTACTTTTCCAGCCTCTAAATCTTGTTATTGTTTTCATTTCGATGTCCCGCCCTCCACCGTTTCACCAATCAGAAAGTCTGTGATCCGGGCGCCAGAACTCACCGTGTGGAGCTAATCTCACTGGTAAAGTACCATGTGGCGCAGAACTAAAAAAGGTCTCGTTATGATTCTCAAATCATTAACGACAAAACAAGGAATAAAACCAGGATTTCTATCTTTGTGAAAAAGGTGTTGGTTATAGATTTGTTGTTGACAAAACTCTTGTCTATTCAGCTGTTATGGTCCCAGCTGGATTCGTCTGCATATCTGGCAACCTGAGTCAGGGAGAGTGGGAGAGGCTGCAGTACCACTTTTGGCCACACTTTTACAAACTGCTCCTTTAAAATATAATAATATCAATAATTTTGGTTGGAGCAGAGGTGGTGCCGTCGCTGGACCATTGTCTCTGCTCTGGTTCAGAGTGAAATTCAGAGTGGAGTTCTTCTTGATCTTCTTTGTTGGGGCCTTTCTTTGCATTTCTTTGAATCCAAATCAATCTCTGTTTTCATATTTACATACTTACACTGCGGATCCCAATGCTAATGTGACACTCTCTATGCTATGCTAACGCTAAATGGTGAGGGAGAGAGACTCGACCAATTAGCGGTTTATTTAAAAGTCTGTCTCCCGCAGTCGGCAGTTCTGTTTTCTCTCCGGGGAAGATCACAAAATGCACCAGCCTCAAATTTAAAAATATACTTTAAGTGCGAACCCTTTTTTTATTCTGCTCCAATCTGGCCGCTCTCTCGCCGTTGCATAACTTACTTGAAAAGCGGGAGCAGAGGCAGAAACACTGGGGGTGGAGCGTTTTAGAGGCAGAGACATTTGTTTTATATTTTAAAACATAACGTAAGTAAGTAATGGTTATTTATATAGCGCATTTTACAGCCCAAGGTCATCCCGAAGCACTTTACAATGTTCAGATATTTTTAAATTTTCTTCAAACAGCGATGACGGAAGCGAGTCCTGAACACACTGGACCATCAAAGCCTCTGACCAAACACCCTCCATTCACTCGCTCATTATATTCATACCTATCGTACATGTTTTTAGTGGTGGGGGAAACTGGAGCACCCGGAGGAAACCTGCGCAGACACGGGGAGAACATGCAAACTCCATTCAGAAAGGCCCTGTTTTGACCGGGATTCGAACCTGGGACCTTCTTGCTGAGAAGCGAGAATGCTAACCACTCAGCCACTCAGTCAGGGATGAATGTAAAGGAACAGATTACAGAGTACAGCGTGAGGCGTTAGAAAAACTAAACTACTAAAATATGAGGTAATAATGGATTCAATTGAATGTTTTTTGGCAAATCTTGTTTTAAGTCAAAGCTATTTAGATTTATTTCAAGAACTGTGGCTGTGTTTTCTCATTTTAAAGGAGACATTTTGTATTTTTTCAAAACAACATAATTTTGCTTTGTCCTGTTGGAAATCCAGCCAGGTCCAAGATTCAGAAATCAATCTCCTCTGACTCAAACTTGATCATCAAATATGCTGATGACACCACCATCATCGGTCTCATCAGTGACACTGATGAATCCTCTTATAGAGCAGAGATACAAAATGTGGTTCAGTGGAGTCAAACTAACAACCTCCAGTTGAACGCATCCAAAACATGTGAACTGGTCACGACTTCAGTCGCAATAGTTCTCATTTGCCTGTCGTAATCGACAACTCCCAGGTGCAGATCGTAGAGGAGCAAGTTTCTGGGTTTAACTCTGTCTAACCTGAAATGGGTTAAAAACACTGACCGAGTCGTTAAGAAAGCTCGTCAGCGTCTCTACTTTCTGCGTAAACTTAGAGAATTTACCACTAACTCTAAGATTGTGCTTAACTTTTAGGGCTGCACCATTGAGAGTTTACTTGTTGGTTCTGTGTCTGTGTGGTTTGGAAACATCACAGATAAAGAAAAGAGAGCTTTAAACAAGGTGCTCCGCTCTGCAAAGAGGACCGTGGGCTGTGAGACCAGAGAGAGACCAGAGAGAGACCAGAGAGAGACCAGAGAGAGACCAGAGAGAGACCAGAGAGAGACCAGAGAGAGACCAGGGAGAGACCAGAGAGAGACCAGGGAGAGACCAGAGAGAGACCAGGGAGAGACCAGAGAGAGACCAGGGAGAGACCAGAGAGAGACCAGAGAGAGACCAGATAGGGACCAGAGAGAGACCAGAGAGAGACCAGAGAGAGATCAGAGAGAGACCAGAGAGAGACCAGAGAGAGACCATAGAGAGACCAGAGAGAGACCAGAGAGAGACCAGAGGGAGACCAGAGAGAGACCAGAGAGAGACCAGAGAGAGAGACCAGAGAGAGACCAGAGAGAGACCAGAGAGAGACCAGAGAGAGGACCGTGGGCTGTGAGCTTCCTGTTCTGGAGGTTCTTTATAAATCCAGACTTTTAAACAAAGCTCTTAGGATTGTTAATGACTCTTCTGGCCACCCTGGGAAAGCCATGTTCCAGCTTCTTCCCTCTGGCAGAAGATATCGCTCTCTGAGATGCAGGACATCTCGTTACGCTAACAGTTTTTATCCACAGGCTGTTATCAGTGTGAACAGAGCACTTTAATGATTTGCACTTGTTTTGAAACTGTTTTAGTCGATCGATTTCAAAGAGACATTTGTTTACTGTTTTATTTGTTTTATTTCTGTCTTTTAATGTTGTTTTATGTCTGTATTTGTCTGTGCACACTGGAGACTTTTGCTAATGTATTCCTATGTGTTTTTTTTTTTACTGCAAATGGCAAATAAATAAACTGAAACTGAATTTGAAGATTCAGATCCAGCCCTGGACCTGAATCTTTCTAGCCTGGCCTTATCCATCCGTACACTCCGCTCAATCATCATGTCCTGCATGTAACGTCTGGGTCTGGTTCTAAAGTAATCTGGTCTGGTTCTATCAAGAAACTGAAGCCGGAGCAAGAGGAATGTTTAGCAAATGTAATCGCTGGAAAGAATTGTGCCGCTACTCCCCAAGTGCTCTGTTAGCAGCAAAGGAGATGGCTAAAGCTAGGCTAAATGCTAAAGCTAGGCTAAATGCTAAATGCTAACGACTAACTGGGGCTCATTACATACGTCACAGTAAACTCAGATCCAATGGTTTCAATCTGCAAAATAAGTTAGCCCCTCCCACCTGTTCACGGAGTCAAAGGAGCAAATCCAGGCCTTAGTATGAAATGAAATGAGTACTATGGTGTGGTACGACCAGGCTAGAATCCTTCTGCCCTGGACCTGCCTGTTTTTACCCTCAAACACACATGAATTGCCCGAGCACCAGCTGTGAGTGTCTTTATGGCAAATCCAAAACAACTTTAACAACATTCAAAGCTGCTTTAAAGTCCATATTCTGCGCCGTGAACCTCTTCAGCTTCGTTACGGTCAAACACCACACGGAGAACGAGGCGATTCCACCGGACCTGCAGACGGACGCCACTCTCCCCGCCGTGTTTTGGCCTCTTAATGTTGCCATGACAGGTGCTCCCCTCTTCCTCCTCCTCCTCCTCCTCCTCTTCCCCCAGCGAGAGAATGCTTCGATTGAATGAAAGCAATCCCAGTGGCGTTGAGGCAATTACGGCGTTTGTTTTTCCACCGCGTCCTTTTCCCTCAGTCGCGGTTTCTCCCAATGTTTTTTTTTTTTTCATTCTCTTTTTTCGCTCTCCGCACTCCAGAAATATGTCACCATTAATGTAGCTTCTGTCACGTCGTCTGTTCGGGTCCAAGCGTCTGACTTTGTACGACTCTGTGGAACGTTTGGAGATAAAGTTTTTAGCAAAATATCAGAGGTTTTGGAAAGAACGCAGAGAGTGATCCACGTTGAGGTCGACTCAAGTGTTTTCAGAAGCGACAAGAACGAGATTGGAACGAGTCCAACTTTAAAACATTGTGAGAAATCTGCAGTTAATTCTTTAACGTCAGGACTTGGTCAAAAAGGGAAAAATGTAAATATAGATACTGAGTAAGGCCTGAGTACAGTGGTCTCGCTCTCTGGTCTCTCTGCTCGCTCTCTGGTCTCTCTCTGGTCTCTCTCTGGTCTCTCTCTGGTCTCTCTCTGGTCTCTCTCTGGTCACTCCCCAATCTCTCTCTGGTCTATTTCTCTTTGGTCTCTCCCTGGTTTTTCTCTGGTCTCTTTTTGATCTCTCTCAGGTCTCTCTCTGGTCTCTCTCTGATCTCTCTCTAGTCTCTCTCTCTGGTCTCTCTCTCTGGTCTCTTAGGTCTCTCTCTGGTCTCTCTCTCTGATCTCTCTCTGGTCTCTCTCTGATCTCTCTCTAGTCTCTCTCTCTGGTCTCTCTCTCGGTCTCTCTCTAGTCTCTCTCTGATCTCTCTCTGATCTCTCTCTGGTCTCTCTCTGGTCTCTCTCTGGTCTCTCTCTGGTCTCTCTCTGATCTCTCTCTGATCTCTCTCTGGTCTCTCTCAGGTCTCTCTCTGGTCTCTCTCTGGTCTCTCTCTGGTCTCTCTCTGGTCTCTCTCTGGTCTCTCTCTGGTCTCTCTCAGGTCTCTCTCTCTGGTCTCTCTCTGGTCTCTCTCAGGTCTCTCTCTGGTCTCTCTCTGGTCTCTCTCTGATCTCTCTCTGGTCTCTCTCTGGTCTCTCTCTCTGGTCCTTCTCTGGTCTCTCTCTCTGGTCTCTCTCTGGTCTCTCTCTGGTCTCTCTCTGATCTCTCTCTGGTCTCTCTCTGATCTCTCTCTCTGGTCTCTCTCTGGTCTCTCTCTCTGGTCCTTCTCTGGTCTCTCTCTGGTCTCTCTCTGGTCTCTCTCTGGTCTCTCTCTGATCTCTCTCTGGTCTCTCTCTGTGTATACTCCAACACCATATAACCGTCGTATAACTCAACAATTACTTTTATTTAAAGCTAAAAAAAAATAGCAAAACAAAAGAGCCACTGGGGTCATATCTCATCACATCCAAGGAAAAATAATTAGGTTACGTCCCCTTTAATGTCAAGTCTATCCATCAGTCTATTGTATATATGTCTGCACTGTAAAACCATGTAACAGTTACCATCAAAGCTCTTATTCTCTTTCCCCAGTCTTTTTACCAGCCGTACACTGAGCTAAGCTAACACTAGCATAACGACGTTTAAGCTCAGACAATGTCCAATTCTAGATAAAAAACGGTGTCATTTCAAGCCCGTTCTGTCGGAGCCTGTGACTTTACAGACGTGTAAAGCCGCCGATGGCTCTTGTAAGTGTCTGTACATCTCCAAGGTCTGCGGCGGCGGCGGTAATGGCACGGCACAAAAGCTAAAGAAGAACATTATGCAGCGGCTTTGATTCCACACAACAGCCTCAACGCAGACGCACTCTCCGCTCTGCGCCGCCAGGGTCAACGGTTGGAATCCTGGACCGCCAGTGCTTTTGAGTCTGGGGGCGGCTTCGCTTTCGTTCAAGACCTGTTTTGATGTTTTCATTTCAGAGCCCTCTGTCGTCTCACTTAAATGTATATTCAGTCAAAATTTTTGCTAAAACGTTGGTTCTCAATCGTGGTGTCAAAGATACAGAAGAGGCGAGGTTGAAAGGAGCCAAAGGACACTTACATTTGGTTCATTCCATTTGAATAGTCCTCAACAAAGCGATATAAAAATACTGTTTCTTCCATTTTGGATTGTAGATTTAAGCAGTAGCGACCGTAGAATTGTAGCCTGTTCTGTTAGCATTGCTGCATAAATACAGTGTTCTTTTGATGTTTTGATCCGGAAAAACAGCGGTAAAGTCTGCCACACCGGCTTCACAAACCAGAGAGAGACCAGAGAGAGACCAGAGAGAGAGACCAGAGAGAGACCAGAGAGAGACCAGAGAGAGAGAGAGAGACCAGAGAGAGACCAGAGAGAAACCAGAGAGAGAGACCAGAGAGAGAGACCAGAGAGAGAGACCAGAGAGAGAGACCAGAGAAAGACCAGAGAGAGAGACCAGAGAGAGACCAGAGAGAGACCAGAGAGAAACCAGAGAGAGAGACCAGAGAGAGAGATCAGAGAGAGAGACCAGAGAGAGACCAGAGAGAGAGACCAGAGAAAGACCAGAGAGAGAGACCAGAGAGAGACCAGAGAGAGAGACCAGAGAGAGACCAGAGAGAGACCAGAGAGAGACCAGAGAGAGAGACCAGAGAAAGACCAGAGAGAGACCAGAGAGAGACCAGAGAAAGACCAGAGAGAGAGACCAGAGAGAGACCAGAGAGAGAGACCAGAGAGAGACCAGAGAGAGAGACCAGAGAGAGACCAGAGAGAGACCAGAGAGAGACCAGAGAGAGAGACCAGAGAAAGACCAGAGAGAGACCAGAGAGAGACCAGAGAGAGACCAGAGAGAGACCAGAGAGAGACCAGAGAGAGACCAGAGAGAGAGACCAGAGAGAGACCAGAGAGAGACCAGAGAGAGAGTGAGACCAGAGAGAGACCAGAGAGAGAGAGAGACAGAGAGACCAGAGAGAGACCAGAGAGAGACCAGAGAGAGACCAGAGAGAGACCAGAGAGAAGACCAGAGAGAGAGACCAGAGAGAGAGACCAGAGAGAAGACCAGAGAGAGAGACCAGAGAGAGACCAGAGAGAGAGACCAGAGAGAGACCAGAGAGAGACCAGAGAGAGAGACCAGAGAGAGAGACCAGAGAGAGAGACCAGAGAGAGACCAGAGAGAGATCAGAGACAGACCAGAGAGAGACCAGAGAGAGACCAGAGAGAGAGACCAGAGAGAGACCAGAGAGAGACCAGAGAGAGAGACCAGAGAGAGACCAGAGAGAGAGACCAGAGAGAGACCAGAGAGAGACCAGAGAGAGAGACCAGAGAGAGACCAGAGAGAGACCAGAGAGAGAGACCAGAGAGAGAGACCAGAGAGAGACCAGAGAGAGATCAGAGACAGACCAGAGAGAGACCAGAGAGAGACCAGAGAGAGACCAGAGAGAGACTAGAGAGAGAAACCAGAGAGAGAGACCAGAGAGAGAGACCAGAGAGAGAGACCAGAGAGAGACCAGAGAGAGACCAGAGAGTTCCAGCTTCTTCCCTCTGGCAGAAGATACTGTTCTCTGAGATGCAGGACATCTCGTTATGCTAATAGTTTTTTTCCACGAGCTGTTAACAGTTTGAATAGAGCACTTTAATGTTTTTGCACTCGTATAGATCTGTTTTAAGTTGGTCAACTTCACGGTGACATTTGTTTACTGTTTTTAACATTTGTTTTATTTTTGTCTTTTAATGTTGTTTTGTGTCTGTACTTGTCCTGTGCACACTGGGAACTTTTACAAATGTATTCCAATGTAGTGTTACTGCAAATGGCGAAATAAATGAATCTGAATCTGAGAGAGAGACCAGAGAGAGACCAGAGAGAGAGACCAGAGAGAGACCAGAGAGAGAGACCAGAGAGAGAGACCAGAGAAAGACCAGAGAGAGAGACCAGAGAGAGACCAGAGAGAGAGAGACAGAGAGAGACCAGAGAGAGAGACCAGAGAGACCAGAGAGAGACCAGAGAGAGAGAGACCAGAGAGAGAGACCAGAGAGAGAGACCAGAGAGAGAGACCAGAGAGAGAGACCCAGAGAGAGACCAGAGAGAGAGACCAGAGAGAGAGACCAGAGAGAGAGACCAGAGAGAGACCAGACCAGAGAGAGACCAGAGAGAGACCAGAAACCAGAGAGAGACCAGAGAGAGACCAGAGAGAGACCAGAGAGAGAGACCAGAGAGAGAGAAGAGACCAGAGAGAGAGACCAGAGAGAGAGACCAGAGAGAGAGACCAGAGAGAGAGAGACCAGAGAGAGACCAGAGAGAGAGACCAGAGAGAGAGACCAGAGAGAGACAAGAGAGACCAGAGAGAGACCAGAGAGACCAGAGAGAGAGAGCCAGAGAGAGACCAGAGAGAGACCAGAGAGAGAGACCAGAGAGAGACCAGAGAGAGAGACCAGAGAGAAGACCAGAGAGAGAGACCAGAGAGAGAGACCAGAGAGAGACCAGAGAAAAGAACAGAGAGAGAGACCAGAGAGAGACCAGAGAGAGAGACCAGAGAGAGACCAGAGAGAGACCAGAGAGAGAGACCAGAGATAGACCAGAGAGAGACCAGAGAGAGAGAGCAGAGAGAGAGACCAGAGAGAGGCTAGAGAGAGAGACCAGAGAGAGACCAGAGAGAGAGACCAGAGAGAGAGACCAGAGAGAGAGACCAGAGAGAGACCAGAGAGAGACCGGATAGATGGACATAGCTAACCCGCTATCTCATTGAAGCCTAATTTTCTCATTCAAACGAGACATTTCTTGTATCATTTTAAAATAAGATCATTTTGTTTTGTCCCTTTGTTAAATCTTGTTTTAAAATGTAGTCAAATTTTTTAACTTATTATTTGTATCACTTTTTTCAGTGTAGAATGTAAATGGGGAGAAATCAGAAAGATGGACAGCACGGACCACCAACCGGGACAAAGGGGCCTTCACCTTGGCTCACACAGACTCACTTTAGACCACACCACAGGAGGGGGGCGTGGTCAGAGCTAGCTTCTTTAGATAGCCCTTGCGATCCCAAATGTCCATATTTGGGCAGCGTCTGGTCGTCCGGGCTCTGCGCAGTAGACGAGCTCCCATGATGCTTTGCGCCAAATTTGTGTGAGCCAAAAACAACCCCAACAATTTAAACCTCCCGCCACTAATCGCAAACATTATCAGAATTAATATACCCAAAAAACGCCTTTCCAAAATCTACAAATTAATCTTACAATCAGACGAATCCACCACTCTCCCAACCTCCAAATGGGCAGAAGACGTAGCCTTTGTTCTCGATGCCAACTCCTGGACTCAAATCTGTAAAAACATATATACTATGACAAAAAACACAGACCTACAACTCATACAATACAAAGTCTTGCACAGAACTCACTACACGGGGCACAGAATGTTCAAAATGGGATTCACATCAGACACCTGCACTAACTGCACTCAGAACACACCAGACACCTATATCCACGCCTTCTGGCATTGTCCACCCACCTCACAATTTTGGGAAAAGGTCACATTAATTCTTTCTTCACTTAGTGGTTGCCATATTCCAATGTCCCCCTCCCTCTGTTTGCTCGGCGACCTGTCTTAAATAAACACTCACTCAGACACAAATATGCTGCTAGTGGCCCTAACCATCGCCAAGAAAACAATCCTCATGAACTGGAAATCAAGGTCAAACATAAACATTGCATTATGGAAAAATCTAATGAGTCAATACATCTCAACAAAAAACTCCCTGCACCATTCCAACCAATCCGCAATAGAACCCTCCGTCTGGTCGTCCCTCATCACATCAATACACTCATAATGCTATGATCTTGACAATACCACAATACCTCCTCCTACCCAGAAATCAACTTAGATGTGTTTTGTTTTGCTTCTTTCTCCTCCTTACTTATGATCATTAATTTATTTGCCTTTTTCTTTACCTCCTGTACTATAATATATAAGTCGCAACTGGACTATTATTTATTACTATTATTATGGTTACTGTTATTATTATGATTATTTTCATTATAATTATTATCATTATTCTTGTATACATTTTTCTCTTCTTGATGGCAGTGGCAGTATTATAATTATTATAATTATTATAATTATATTTATTTATTTATTTTATTTCTATTTTTTTATTTTATTTTTTGTACGCATTTATTCTCCCTATAATCAATTTCCCTCATAAACACCACTAATATTATATAGGATTGTCCTTTTTTTTAAATTTTTTTAAATTTTATTTTTTTTTTATACTATTTTCACTATAATCTCAGTAGGGAAAAAAAAAAAAGGGGAGGAAAGAAAAAGAGGGGAAGGAAGGGAAGGAAGAGAGGAAAAGGAGGGAGAGGGAAAGAAAAAAAAAAAGGAAAAAAAAAAACAAGAAAAAAAAATCTCTTTTATATGTACGTACACCTATGCATGTGTGTGTATATATATGTATGTGTGTGTGTATATGTATATATACATGTATATATGTGTATTGTGTGTATATATATATATATATATACATATATATAAAGTAAGCTAGATAGATAAGGAGTGCAAAGGGATGGAGGAAAGAAAAGGAGGGAAGGAGAAGGGGAAGGGAAGGGAAAGGGGAAGAAGGAAAAGGGAAAGGAAAGAGAAAATAAAATTAAAAAACAAAAAAGCATCCCCCCTCGATCTCTTACCAAGTATGTCTGAGTTTTTTTTTTAATGCACCACATTCCACAAATGTTTTTAATGCACTACACATTAAGGCACGGTGGGAGATGGAGGGATCAGACATAGGGAAAGTGGAAGGGGATTGTATCTCTAAATATGGTGTGCGTAAATAATTTGGGATAACCCTATATAATAAAATCTCTATATTTCATATATGTAATCCACATATATGATTTTTTTTATTTTTTTTTAATGTGTGTATATAAATGTATAGGTGCGTGTGTATATCCGTGGGTACATATATGTATGTATTTATGGGTATATATCTGTATGCAGACTTAATTTTATTTGTTTTTTTTTTTTTTTTTTTTTTTCCCCTCTCCTTCTGCCACTATTACTGCCTTCAACAATCCTTATAGGTTAAACACTTCAACCATGGGTACAAACATATGCTTGCGTCTGGGTATATTGGTTGGACCATTTTCAATTTTTTAAATTTTTTTTTTGTTTTTTTTGTTTTTGTTTTGTTTTATTATTAATATTATTATTTGTTTTATTTTTATTATTCTATTTATTCTTATAACTTGTATTACTGTTTGTCTCATTATACATTTACTACCGCACCATTTCTTTCTTTATGTAGCTCCAATATATCCCATGTCTTCTCTAGCCATAGGTTAAAACTTATCATCCAGTGTTATGCTTATTGTCTGTCCATTATTTTTCTTTTTTTTGTTCTTTTATAGTTCATAAATTAATAATAATGTTGCTTGCGCAATGTACTGTTCCGCACACACACACACGCACGCACGCCACACACACACACCCTCACACGCGCACAATTTGCTGTATTCCTTAAAATATGTGTCTCTACACATATTCTTGTTTGTTTGTTTGTTTGTTGAATGTATGTTACCTTGAAAATCAAATAAAGGAAAAAAGGAAAAAAAAAAAAAAATAAAAATAAAAATTGTGTGAGCCAAACGAGCAGAGTTTGTGGCACTAAAGTGTGGATTTACAGAAAACCGAAGGATTAAAGAAGAAAAAAAGTTCACAAGGGACACTAAAATCACCACAGGTTCTCTATCAGGTTCTCTGTCAGGTTCTCAGTCAGGTTCTCTGTAGGTTCTCTGTCAGGTTCTCAGTCAGGTTCTCTGTCAGGTTCTCTGTCAGGTTCTCTGTCAGGTTCTCTGTAGGTTCTCTGTAGCTGAGGTTGAGCTGTTTTAGTTTACATTGAGTGCTTTGGGACATTTTGCAGGATAATGTGAATTTAATCTGCAGTACCACAGCGCCCCCTGTGGCCATGGGTGGAACAGTTATGAGCTACCCTATCTAGTTATTGTTATAGATCCATGATAGAGACTGATTCCTGAAACATAAATACATCATTCTAAAAGTTTTTAACACAATAAATACAGATTTAAAGTGGCTCTGAACCCTCTCTGTCTGATGAAAAGAACAAAACCTTAAACAACATTTTGGGTCGAGAGCCAAGCTGTGGTTTTGCTCAGCGGGAGTGAGACCAGAGAACGTTTTTGCTCCTCTTCCCTTTCCTGGTTTCTGTGTGGAACATTATCAATCCTGGATCCTCAGCGTTTGCTCTGGTAGATGTGGAACAGTGGGTGATGGAGCAGCGTCTCTACCTCGAAATGAACGGTTTGTTTACTTCACAGACGGAATCCGAGCTCCCGTTAGCAGGGGCTCTGTGCGTGCGAGAAAAGGCATTAAAATCATAAATAATCACGGTAAAAAGAGAGAAGAGAAAATCATTTAGTTTTTGAAGAGAAAGTAGACTGTTTTTAACCAGAGAGAGACGAGAGAGAGAGAGAGAAGTGAGAGAGACCAGAGGGAGAGACCAGAGAGAGAGAGACCAGAGAGAGCAGAGAGAGAGACCAGAGAGAGAGACCAGAGAGAGACCAGACAGAGAGACCAGAGAGAGACCAGAGAGAGAGACTTGAGAGAGAGAGAGACCAGAGAGAGAGACCTGAGAGAGAGAGACCAGAGAGAGAGAGAGACCTGAGAGAGAGAGACCTGAGAGATAGAGACCTGAGAGAGAGAGACCTGAGAGAGAGAGGCCTGAGAGAGACCAGAGAGAGACCAGTGAGAGACCAGAGACTAAGACCTGAGAGAGAGACCAGAGAGAGACCTGAGAGAGAGAGAGAGACCAGAGAGAGAGACCTGAGAGAGAGACCTGAGAGAGACCAGAGAGAGAGAGACCAGAGAGAGACCAGAGAGAGAGACCTGAGAGAGAGAGACCAGAGAGAGAGACCTGAGAGAGAGACCAGAGAGAGAGACCTGAGAGAGAGACCAGAGAGAGAGACCTGAGAGAGAGACCAGAGAGAGAGACCTGAGAGAGAGAGACCAGAGAGAGAGACCTGAGAGAGAGTTCTTCCCTGCCGGGGGACTACGGATGCAAATTAGCCTAAGGCTAACTCCGGTACAATGCATCAAATGGAGGCATTTATGTTCTAATTGTAAACTGTCCCTTTTTAAATAAATAAAATTGAAAAAAAAAAAAAATTGAGAAAGACCAGAGAGAGAGAGGAGACCTGAGTGAGACCAGAGAGAGAGACCTGAGAGAGACACCAGAGAGAGAGATCTGAGAACGAGAGACCAGAGAGCAAGACCAGAGAGAGAGAAATAGAGAGAGAGAGAGAGCAGAACAAGAGAGCGTGGCAACAGCTCTGGTGTGTGTCGTCTGGTGCACACTGGGGTAGTCTGGCACAGTTTTTCCAATGTGGTTTTACTGCAAATGGCAAATAAATGAATCTGAATCTGAATCTGAAGAGACACCAACAAAATACCAGAGAGAGAGACCAGAGCGAGACCAGATTAAGGTCAGTGAAGAGACCAACACAGAGTTTGTCGTTTCATAATCGTCCGAATGAAGTTGAAGTGATTCTGATCCGCACCGTCCGAACTTTGGACCAGGATCTATTTTTGGTCTCGCTCCGTTGCCCACACAACACATGGCAGCGGTGGTTTCTCTCGCTCTCACCAGCCTCTGCCTTCTCTCTCTCTCTCTCTCTGCTTTGTTATTGTGTGTTTTTTTCTTCCCTCACCGTTGAATCAATACATTTCTTTCCTCGCCGTTTAAAGACAAGAGCGAGCCCCTAATCCAATCAGAGCCGTCAAAGTCACAGCGAAGACGTCTCGGGGCCTCAAACTATGATTATTGGATTTGAGTGGTGCCGCTGGAATGAAAACGAGGAGAGAAACCTTGGAGATAATCCCGGTTATCAGACGCTGTTTGGCGCCGGGGTCCGTAAATGTAAAACCATCCAGGTGCAGCTTAATAAGTAGCCTTTAGTATTTTGTTTCTTTTAACACATGCTGCTTCGGAGTCGGCCAGAGAGAGAGAGAGAGAGAGAGAGAGAGAGAGAAGAGAGAGAGAGAGAGAGAGAGAGAGGCAAGAAGAGAGAGAGAGAGAGAGAGCAAGAAGAGAGAGAGAGAGAGAGAGAGAGAGAGAGAGGCAAGAAGAGAGAGAGAGAGAGAGGCAAGAAGAGAGAGAGAGAGAGAGAGAGAGGCAAGAAGAGAGAGAGAGAGAGAGAGGCAAGAAGAGAGAGAGAGAGAGAGGCAAGAAGAGAGAGAGAGAGAGAGAGAGAGGCAAGAAGAGAGAGAGAGAGGCAAGAAGAGAGTGAGAGAGAGGCAAGAAGAGAGAGAGAGAGAGGCAAGAAGAGAGAGAGAGAGAGAGAGAGAGGCAAGACGAGAGAGAGAGAGGCAAGAAGAGAGTGAGAGAGAGAGGCAAGAAGAGAGAGAGAGAGAGAGAGAGAGACCAGTGAGAGACCAGAGAGGGAGAGACTAGAGAGAGAACAGAAAGAGAACAGAGAGAGAGACCAGAGAGAGAGAGACCAGAGAGAGAGAGACCAGAGAGAGAGACCAGAGAGAGAGAGAGACCAGAGGGAGAGACCAGGGAGAGAGAGACCAGAGAGAGAGAGACCAGAGAGAGAGAGAGACCAGAGGGAGAGACCAGGGAGAGAGACCAGAGAGAGAGAGAGATACCAGAGAGAGACACCAGAGAGACCAGAGAGAGAGAGACCAGAGAAAGAGAGAGACCAGATAGAGAGAGTCCAGAGAGAGAGACCAGAGAGAGAGCGAGACCAGAGGGAGAGACCAGAGAGAGAGAGAGACCAGAGAGAGAGAGAGACCAGAGAGAGAGAGACCAGAGAGAGAGACCAGAGAGAGACCAGAGAGAGAGACCAGAGAGAGAGACCAGAGAGGTAGACCAGAGGGAGAGACCAGAGAGAGAGACCAGAGAGAGAGAGACCAGAGAGAGACCAGAGAGAGAGACAAGAGAGAGACCAGAGAGGGAGACCAGAGAGAGAGACAAGAGAGAGACCAGAGAGAGAGACCAGAGAGGGAGACCAGAGAGAGAGACAAGAGAGAGAGAGAGAGACCAGAGAGAGACTAGAGAGAGAACAAAAAGAGACCAGAGAGAGAGAGACCAGAGAGAGAGAACAGAGGGAGAGACCAAAGAGAGACACAAGAGCGAGAGACCGGAGACACCAGAGAGAGACCAGAGAAAGAGAGAGGCCAGATAGAGAGAGTCCAGAGAGAGAGACCAGAGGGAGAGACCAGGGAGAGAGACCGGAGAGAGAGAGAGACCAGATAGAGAGAGACCAGAGAGAGAGACCAGAGAGACCGACCAGAGAGACTGACCAGAGAGAGAGAGACCAGATAGAGAGACCAGAGAGAACAGAGAGAGAAAGAGACCAGAGGGAGAGACCAGGGAGAGAGACCAGAGAGAGAGAGATACCAGAGAGAGACACCAGAGAGACCAGAGAAAGAGAGAGACCAGATAGAGACCAGAGAGAGAGAGAGACCAGAGAGAGAGAGAGACCAGAGAGAGAGACCAGAGAGAGAGAGACCAGAGAGAGAGAGAGACCAGAGAGAGAGAGACCAGAGAGAGAGAGACCAGAGAGAGAGAGAGACCAGAGAGAGAGAGACCAGAGAGAGAGAGACCAGAGAGAGAGAGACCAGAGATAGTTCTGTACATTACAGATGGTTTCCACAGACGCAGGATTCTTTCTTTGAAGTGTTTGATTCTCGCTCCTGTTGTGTTCGTCCAACCTCCGCTTCCTATCATCCTCCAAATGAGTCGGGAGTCCACACCAGCGCTCCGGCTAATCAGGTCTCTCCCCCCAAACTCCCCCCCCCCCCTCTCACCCTCACCCTCACCCACCCTCCCTCACCCCCACCCACTCACCAGCCTTATCTCCCCTCAATTACCATCATATACGAACACAGGCCATTATCTGGACCGGGCAGAGCCAAAAAGGAGGGGTCCTCTGAGGAGACTGCCCCAGCGAGGGAGGGGGGAGTTAGCGAGGGAGGGGGGGAGTTAGCGAGGGAGGGGGGTGTTAGCGAGGGAGGGGGGTGTTAGCGAGGGAGGGGGGTGTTAGCGAGGGAGGGGGGGAGTTAGCGAGGGAGGATGGAGTTAGCGAGGGAGGGGGGGGAGTTAGCGAGGGAGGTTGGAGTTAGCGAGGGAGGGGGGGGGTTAGCGAGGGAGGGGGGGAGTTAGCGAGGGAGGGGGGGGGGGGGTTAGCGAGGGAGGGGGGGGGGGGGGGGGGTTAGCGAGGGAGGGGGGGAGTTAGCGAGGGAGGGGGGGGGGGGGTTAGCGAGGGAGGGGGGGAGTTAGCGAGGGAGGGGGGGGGTTAGCGAGGGAGGGGGGGGGGGGGGGGGGGGGGTTAGCGAGGGAGGGGGGGAGTTAGCGAGGGAGGGAGGGGGGGGGGGGCACTCGGCTCCAATTCAGCGAGCCTAATTAAAGTCGGACAAGATGGGCAGCGGCGAAAGAGCAAATACAAGACAAGACAATACAGTAGCAAGAGAGAGACCAGAGGCACGAAGAAGGAATTAAGTCTCTCTCCCCGTCTCTGGTCTCTCTCTCTGGTCTGTCTTTGGTCTTTCTCTCTCTGATCTGTCTCTGGTGTCTTTCTCTGGTTTCTCTCTCAGGTCTCTCTCTCTGTTGTCTCTCTCTCTGGTCTCTCTCTCTCTCTCTGTGGTCTCTTTCTGGTTTCTCTCTGGTGTCTCTCGCTGGTTTCTCTCAGGTCTTTCTCTCTGGTCTCTCTCTGGTCTTTCTCTGGTGTCTCTCTCTGGTCTCTCTCTGGTGTCTCTCTCTGGTCTCTCTCTGGTTTCTCTCGGGTGTCACTCTCTCTGGTCTTTCTCAGGTCTCTCTCTGTGGTGTAAAGGTGAGAGACCAGAAGAAGGAATTCAGAAGTGGTTTGGAGAATCGTCACGGCAACGGGACGAATGTCTCAGAGGACGACATGTGACTGCACATTATGGTCCTGTGTCGGGATAATTCTGCTGAATGTTTATTGTACAGTCGACTAAATGAAGACAGAAAGAGACACGTGAGAGACCTGAGAGAGACACGTGAGAGAGACCTGAGAGAGACACCTGAGAGACCTGAGAGAGACCAGAGAGAGACCAGAGAGAGAGATCAGAGAGAGACCAGAAAGAGAGACCAGAGCGAGACCAGAGAGAAAGACCAGAGAGAGACCTGAAAGAGACCAGAGAGAGACCAGAGAGAGAGACCAGAGAGAGAGACCAGAGAGAGACCAGAAAGAGAGACCAGAGCGAGACCAGAGAGAAAGACCAGAGAGAGACCTGAAAGAGACCAGAGAGAGACCAGAGAGAGAGACCAGAGAGAGACCTGAAAGAGACCAGAGAGAGAGACCAGAGAGAGACCAGAAAGAGACCAGAGAGACCGACCAGAGAGAGACCAGAGAGAGACCAGAGAGAGAGACCAGAGAGAGACCAGAGAGAGACCAGAGAGACAGACCAGAGAGAGACCAGAGAGAGAGACCAGAGAGAGAGAGACCAGAGAGAGAGAACAGTGAGAGACCAGAGAGAGACCAGAGAGAGAGACCAGAGAGACAGACCAGAGAGAGACCAGAGAGAGAGACCAGAGAGAGAGACCAGAGAGAGAACAGTGAGAGACCAGAGAGAGACCAGAGAGAGAGACCAGAGAGACAGACCAGAGAGAGACCAGAGAGACAGACCAGAGAGAGACCAGAGAGAGAGACCACAGAGTCAGTACTATCTCTCCACAGTTGAAGCCTCAGTCTCTCAGAGTCTGTGATAAAAGTCAGCTTCTCTCTATTCACTCTTTTGTTTTCATTCTGACCTCAATCATCGACAAAACAAAACATTTCTGCCGCTAATCCTCCGCCACAGCGTCCTGCGACACAGACCCACACGGCTTCTACTTTATGGCAGGGTTTCTCTTTTCTTAGCCCGGTCTGTTGTTATTAATCAAAGTGGAGTGATGGCGGCTGTGATTTAGACACTCTGTGAACGTGGAACGCTGTTGTGTCATGACACGGAGGAAATCTCATCAACTTCTCCGACTCCTGCTTCTTCCCCAGGATCTAATAATGCTAATGATGCCGCGGCGTAGCGTAGCATGGAGAGGGGGGGGGGGGGGGGGTGAGGGGGGTGAGGGAGGGTGAGGGAGGGAGGGTCTGGTTCTCTCCTGTATGAGATAATTCAATCTCTCTGAGTCATTCCAGTACTGTACATGAATATTCAAAACATGTGTGTGTGTGTGTGTGTGTGTGTGCGTATGAGTGTGCGTGTGTGTGTGTGTGTGTGTGTGTGTATGTCTGTGTGTGTGTGTGTGTGGGGGTATGTGTGTGTGTGTGCGTGTATGTGTGTGTGTGTATGTGTGTGTGTGTATGTGTATGTGTGTGCGCGTGTGTGTGTGTGTGTGTGTGTATTTGTGTGTGTGTGTGTGTGTATGTGTGTGTGTGTATGTGTATGTGTGTGCGCGTGTGTGTGTATTTGTGTGTGTGTGTGTGTGTGTGCGCGCGCGCGTGCGTGTGTGCGTGCGTGTGTGCGTGCGTGTGTGTGTGCTGTCGACCCAACAAGACGGAAACAAAACAAGGAAGAATCACAGTACGTTAAATAGAGTCATGATAAAATCCTTAATCCTGGGTTTGAACATTGTCAGAGAAGAAGTCTGTCTCACATTTTCAGCAAAACTGCTCCAGATTTTAGCTGCATGAATCTGAAACGCTGCCTCCATATGTTTAGTTCTGACCTTGGGACCAGCAGGAGGCCAGTCCCTGTGCTTATGATATAGTTCCATATTCTAAGGGCCAGGCTGCTCTGGATGTGGACTTGGGTAAAGCCTGGATGTGGACTTGGGTAAAGCCTGGATGTGGACTTGGGTAAAGCCTGGGGTCTCTGGATGTGGACTTGGATAAAGCCTGGGGTCTCTGGATGTGGACTTGGGTAAAGCCTGGGGTCTCTGGATGTGGACTTGGGTAAAGCCTGGGGTCTCTGGATGTGGACTTGGGTAAAGCCTGGGGTCTCTGGATGTGGACTTGGGTAAAGCCTGGGGTCTCTGGATGTGGACTTGGGTAAAGCCTGGGGTCTCTGGATGTGGACTTGGGTAAAGCCTGGGGTCTCTGGATGTGGACTTGGATAAAGCCTGGGGTCTCTGGATGTGGATTTGGATAAAGCCTGGGGTCTCTGGATGTGGACTTGGGTAAAGCCTGGGGTCTCTGGATGTGGACTTGGGTAAAGCCTGGGGTCTCTGGATGTGGACTTGGGTAAAGCCTGGGGTCTCTGGATGTGGACTTGGATAAAGCCTGGGGTCTCTGGATGTGGACTTGGGTAAAGCCTGGGGTCTCTGGATGTGGACTTGGGTAAAGCCTGGGGTCTCTGGATGTGGACTTGGATAAAGCCTGGGGTCTCTGGATGTGGACTTGGGTAAAGCCTGGGGTCTCTGGATGTGGACTTGGGTAAAGCCTGGGGTCTCTGGATGTGGACTTGGGTAAAGCCTGGGGTCTCTGGATGTGGACTTGGGTAAAGCCTGGGGTCTCTGGATGTGGACTTGGGTAAAGCCTGGGGTCTCTGGATGTGGACTTGGGTAAAGCCTGGGGTCTCTGGATGTGGACTTGGGTAAAGCCTGGGGTCTCTGGATGTGGACTTGGGTAAAGACATAAGGACCTGTGTCTGAAGCAGATCTGTCCAAAGGTAAAAGTGCCAAAGTGTCGTGAGAAAACGATGGCGAGGTAATCGTCCCTTTGACACTAAAACAATCCCGGTATAGAACCCATGACAGCAGGAGCACATGCATGGGCTCGTTATTCTACAGCTCAGACAGTTACGGTCACAGAAGCACTTTCACATCTACAGAAGCAACAACAGACAATTTATTTTCAATCCAGGATGTAGCAGCAAAGCTAATATACACCTGTGGTCCTGAAAAGGTTGTTATAAAACAGTTAAAGAAGCTACACCCGATTTATTTTGTAATGAGTTCATAAAAATGCTTATTACTACACACAAGTTGTACAGAGCTAGCTTACATCGTATCCTCTGGAGAGACTGGTCTATGGGAGAGACCTGCGGGACCGCCTCGGACTATCTACGCTCGGACTATCTACCCTCGGACTATCTACGCTCAGACTATCTACCCTCGGACTATCTACGCTCGGACTATCTACGCTCGAACTATCTACGCTCGGACTATCTACGTTCGGACTATCTACGCTCGGACTATCTACGCTCGGACTATCTACCCTCGGACTATCTACGCTCGGACTATCTAAGCTCGAACTATCTACCCTCGGACTATCTACCCTCGGACTATCTACCCTCGGACTATCTACGCTCGGACTATCTACCCTCGGACTATCTACGCTCGGACTATCTAAGCTCGGACTATCTACCCTCGGACTATCTACGCTCGGACTATCTACCCTCGGACTATCTACGCTCGAACTATCTGCGCTCGGACTATCTACCCTCGGACTATCTACGCTCGGACTATCTACGCTCGAACTATCTACGCTCGGACTATCTACCCTCGGACTATCTACGCTCGGACTATCTGCGCTCGGACTATCTACGCTCGGACTATCTACGCTCTGACTATCTACCCTCGGACTATCTACGCTCGGACTATCTAAGCTCGGACTATCTACCCTCGGACTATCTACCCTCGGACTATCTACGCTCGGACTATCTACGCTCG
Source organism: Knipowitschia caucasica (assembly GCA_964034765.1). Lineage (NCBI taxonomy): Eukaryota > Metazoa > Chordata > Actinopteri > Gobiiformes > Gobiidae > Knipowitschia > Knipowitschia caucasica. Next base: position 2,867,646 of record OZ035840.1, on the reverse strand, counting down.
GACTATCTACGCTCGAACTATCTACGCTCGGACTATCTGCGCTCGGACTATCTACCCTCGGACTATCTACGCTCGGACTATCTACGCTCTGACTATCTACCCTCGGACTATCTACGCTCTGACTATCTACCCTCGGACTATCTACGCTCTGACTATCTACCCTCGGACTATCTACGCTCGGACTATCTACGCTCGGACTATCTACGCTCGAACTATCTACGCTCGGACTATCTACGCTCGGACTATCTACGCTCGGACTATCTACGCTCGGACTATCTACGCTCGGACTATCTACGCTCGGACTATCTACGCTCGAACTATCTACGCTCGGATTATCTACCCTCGGACTATCTACGCTCGGACTATCTAAGCTCGGACTATCTACGCTCGGACTATCTACGCTCGGACTATCTACGCTCAGACTATCTACGCTCGGACTATCTACGCTCGGACTATCTACGCTCGGACTATCTACGCTCGAACTATCTACGCTCGGACTATCTACGCTCGAACTATCTACGCTCGGACTATCTACCCTCGGACTATCTACGCTCGGACTATCTAAGCTCGAACTATCTACCCTCGGACTATCTACCCTCGGACTATCTACGCTCGGACTATCTACGCTCGAACTATCTACCCTCGGACTATCTACGCTCGGACTATCTACCCTCGGACTATCTACGCTCGAACTATCTGCGCTCGGACTATCTACCCTCGGACTATCTACGCTCGGACTATCTACGCTCGAACTATCTACGCTCGGACTATCTACCCTCGGACTATCTACGCTCGGACTATCTGCGCTCGGACTATCTACGCTCGGACTATCTACGCTCTGACTATCTACCCTCGGACTATCTACGCTCGGACTATCTAAGCTCGGACTATCTACCCTCGGACTATCTACCCTCGGACTATCTACGCTCGGACTATCTACGCTCGGACTATCTACGCTCGAACTATCTACGCTCGGACTATCTGCGCTCGGACTATCTACCCTCGGACTATCTACGCTCGGACTATCTACCCTCGGACTATCTACGCTCTGACTATCTACCCTCGGACTATCTACGCTCTGACTATCTACCCTCGGACTATCTACGCTCGGACTATCTACGCTCGGACTATCTACGCTCGAACTATCTACGCTCGGACTATCTACGCTCGGACTATCTACGCTTGGACTATCTACGCTCGGACTATCTACGCTCGGACAATCTACGCTCGAACTATCTACGCTCGGATTATCTACCCTCGGACTATCTACGCTCGGACTATCTAAGCTCGGACTATCTACCCTCGGACTATCTACGCTCGGACTATCTGCGCTCGGACTATCTACGCTCGGACTATCTACGCTCGGACTATCTACGGTCGGACTATCTACGCTCGGATTATCTACCCTCGGACTATCTACGCTCGGACTATCTAAGCTCGGACTATCTACCCTCGGACTATCTACGCTCGGACTATCTGCGCTCGGACTATCTACGCTCGGACTATCTACGCTCGGACTATCTACGCTCGGACTATCTACGCTCGGACTATCTACGGTCGAACTATCTACGCTCGGATTATCTACCCTCGGACTATCTACGCTCGGACTATCTAAGCTCGGACTATCTACCCTCGGACTATCTACGCTCGGACTATCTGCGCTCGGACTATCTACGCTCGGACTATCTACGCTCGGACTATCTACAGTCGGACTATCTGCGCTCGGACTATCTACGCTCGAACTATCTAGGCTCGGACTATCTACGCTCAAACTATCTACGCTCAAACTATCTACGCTCTGACTATCTACGCTCGGACTATCTACGCTCGGACTATCTACGCTCGGACTATCTACGCTCGGACTATCTACGCTCGAACTATCTACGCTCGGACTATCTACGCTCGAACTATCTACGCTCGGACTATCTACGCTCGGACTATCTACCCTCGGACTATCTACGCTCGGACTATCTACGCTCGAACTATCTACGCTCGGACTATCTACGCTCGGACAATCTACGCTCGAACTATCTACGCTCGGACTATCTACATTCAAACCTTGCAGAAACGGGTATAGCTCCTTTAAAAAAAAAGTAGACACTATCAAACAGAAATCACAAATAAAAATGTATGCTTGTGCAAACCATGCATGCTAACATACTGCTGCTCTCTGCTATGCTAACGCTCTCTCTCTGCGATGCTAACGCTCTCTAACAGCTCCTCGTCTCCCGGTCTGACTCTGTGGCTGGCGTCTCGTCCATTAGCGCTGCTTCACCTGTCAGCCGCCGCGTACAGTGAAAGGGCAGGGGATAAAACTCTATCACAGGGACAAATGGCTGGTCCCTGGGGTCATCCATCACGCACAAGGGCCCCTCCCTCCACCGTTTTATTTTTACTCGCAATATTTGTAACGGCTAATGGGATCGTACGTTTGAACCACAGACGCTAAATTAGGACAAAGTGAACGCAGATGTATGGACTAAAGAAGGAGAGAGCAGAGGGGAAGAGCAGAGAGAGAGGAAGACCAGAGAGAGAGAGAACAGAGAGAGAGACCAGAGAGAGAGAGCAGAGAGAGAGACCAGAGAGAGAGACCAGAGAGAGAGACCAGAGAGAGAGGGAGACCAGAGAGAGAGAGAGCAGAGAGAGAGACCAGAGAGAGAGAGCAGAGAGAGAGACCAGAGAGAGAGGGAGACCAGAGAGAGAGAGAGCAGAGAGAGAGACCAGAGAGAGAGAGCAGAGAGAGAGACCAGAGAGAGAGGGAGACCAGAAAGAGAAACCAGAGAGAGAGGGAGACCAGAGAGAGAGAGAACAGAGAGAGAGACCAGAGAGAGAGAGCAGAGAGAGAGACCAGAGAGAGAGGGAGACCAGAGAGAGAGAGAGCAGAGAGAGAGACCAGAGAGAGAGCAGAGAGAGAGACCAGAGAGAGAGGGAGACCAGAAAGAGAAACCAGAGAGAGAGGGAGACCAGAGAGAGAGAGCAGAGAGACCAGAGAGAGAGACCAGAGAGAGAGACCAGAGAGAGAGGAAGACCAGAGAGAGAGAGCAGAGAGGGACACCAGAGAGAGACCAGAGAGAGACCAGAGAGAGAGACCAGAGAGAGAGGGAGACCAGAGAGAGAGAGTAGAGAGACGGACTGGAGGGAGAAACCAGAGAGAGAGAGACTTGAGAGAGAGAGAACAGAGAGAGAGAGACCAGAGAGAGAGCGAACAGAGAGAGAGAGAGACCAGAGAGAAAGAACAGAGAGAAACCAGAGAGAGACCAGAAAAAGACCAGAGATAGACCAGAGCGAGACCATGGAGAGAAAACCAAACGTCTTCCAGTCCTGAAATAACCAGTAAATAAAATACAGATTAAAACCTGCGAGATCCTTTCTTGTACCAACTGTAAATATCCAAGATGGCGGTGAAGTTTACGCCCACATGAATCTGGGAGACTGGACATATTTCACGGGTCCCTGTGCTCCGCTCTGACTGACAGTATGGATTTTATAGGAATCCTTGGGCGGCAACAACAAGGTGACCCCTGCTCCACGCGGCCTTGTTATCCCGTTCTTCAAATACAGTTCGGGATATGTTTTATTGACCAAAACTTCAAAGGCGCGCAAGGGCAATTGGTTTTCAGCTTTTATCATTTCGGCCAATAAGATTGCACTTCAGGGCGGGCGGCGGGAGTGGTGTGTGTGTTACGATACGCCGCAATTGTTGTTGTTTTTGAAGAGAAAAAGTCTGTGTTTTGTTTGTGGGAGTTAAAGGTGAGGCCTCGGAGGTAAAAGGAGAGTTTGGGCTTTAACTGTTTCAGTATGAAGGAGAGAGAGTTACTGAGGGCAGAGAGAGAGAAGAGAGACCAGAGAGAGAGAGAGAAGAGAGACTAGAGAGAGACTAGAGAGAGAGAAGAGAAGAGAGACCAGAAACCAGAGGGAGAGAGACAGAAGAGAGACCAGAGAGACTAGAGAGAGAGAGAGAGACCAGAGAGACTAGAGAGAGAGAGAGAGAGAGAGAGAGACTAGAGAGAGAGAGAGACCAGAGAGAGAGAGAGAGAGAGAGACCAGAGAGACTAGAGAGAGAGAGAGAGAAGAGAGACTAGAGAGACTAGAGAGAGAGAGAGAGACTGAGAGACTAGAGAGAGAGAGAGAAGAGAGACTGAGAGAGAAGAGAGACTAGAGAGAGAGAGAGAGAGAGAGAGAGACTAGAGAGAGAGAGAGAAGAGAGACTAGAGAGAGAGAGAAAGAGAGAGAGAGAGAGAGAGACAGAGAGAGAGAGAGAAGAGAGACTAGAGAGAGAGAGAGAAGAGAGACCTGAGAGACTAGAGAGAGAGAGAGAAGAGAGACCAGAGAGACTAGAGAGAGAGAGAGAAGAGAGACCTGAGAGACTAGAGAGAGAGAGAGAAGAGAGACTAGAGAGAGAGAGAGAAGAGAGACCAGAGAGACTAGAGAGAGAGAGAGAAGAGAGACTAGAGAGAGAGAGAGAAGAGAGACCAGAGAGACTAGAGAGAGAGAGAGAAGAGAGACTAGAGAGAGAGAGAGAAGAGAGACCTGAGAGACTAGAGAGAGAGACAGAAGAGAGACTAGAGAGAGAGAGAGAGAGAGAGACCTGAGAGACTAGAGAGAGAAGAGAGAGAGAGAGACTAGAGAGAGAGAGAGAGAGAGACCAGAGAGACTAGAGAGAGAGAGAGAAGAGAGACTAGAGAGAGAGAGAGAAGAGAGACCTGAGAGACTAGAGAGAGAGAGAGAAGAGAGACTAGAGAGAGAGAGAGAAGAGAGACCTGAGAGACTAGAGAGAGAGAGAGAAGAGAGACCTGAGAGACTAGAGAGAGAGAGAGAAGAGAGACTAGAGAGAGAGAGAGAAGAGAGACTAGAGAGTAAAGAGAGATAGAAGAGAGACCAGAGAGACTAGAGAGAGAGAGAGAAGAGAGACCAGAAACCAGATGGAGAGAGACTAGAGAGAGAGAGACGAGAGACTAGAGGGAGAGAGTGAAAAGAGAGAGACTAGAGAGAGAGAGAGAAGAGAGACCTGAGAGACTAGAGAGAGAGAGAGAAGAGAGACTAGAGAGAGAGAGAGAGAAGAGAGACCAGAGAGACTAGAGAGAGAGAGAGAAGAGAGACCAGAGAGACTAGAGAGAGAGAAGAAGAGAGACCTGAGAGACAGAGAGAGAGAGAGAGAGACCAGAGAGACTAGAGAGAGAGAGAGAAGAGAGACCTGAGAGACTAGAGAGAGAGAGAGAGAAGAGAGACTAGAGAGAGAGAGAGAAGAGAGACCAGAGAGACTAGAGAGAGAGAGAGAGAGAAAGAGAGACCTGAGAGACTAGAGAGAGAGAGAGAAGAGAGACTAGAGAGAGAGAGAGAGAGAGAGAGAGAGAGACTAGAGAGAGAGAAGAGAGAGAAAGAGAGACTAGAGAGACTAGAGAGAGAGAGAGGAGAGAGAGACCAGAGAGAGAGACCAGAGAGAGAGAGAGAGAGAGACTAGAGAGAGAGAGAGAAGAGAGACCTGAGAGACTAGAGAGAGAGAGAGAAGAGAGACCTGAGAGACTAGAGAGAGAGAGAGAAGAAGAGAGAGCTAGAGAGAGAGAGAGAGAGAGACTAGAGAGAGAGAAGAGAGATAGAAGAGAGAGGAGAGAGAGAGAGAGAGAGAGAGAGAGAGAGACCAGAGGAGAGAGACAGAGAGAGAGAGAGAGAGACTAGAGAGAGAGAGAAAGAGAGAGACTAGAGGAGAGAGTGAAAAGAGAGAGACTAGAGGGAGAGAGTGAAAAGAGAGAGACTAGAGGGAGAGAGTGAAAAGAGAGAGACTAGAGGGAGAGAGTGAAAAGAGAGAGACTAGAGGGAGAGAGTGAAAAGAGAGACCAGAGAGAGACAGAAGAGAGAGGAAAGAGAGACCAGAGAGAGACAGAAGAGAGAGGAAAGAGAGACCAGAGAGAGACAGAAGAGAGAGGAAAGAGAGACCAGAGAGAGACAGAAGAGAGAGGAAAGAGAGACCAGAGAGAGACAGAAGAGAGAGAAAAGAGAGACCAGAGAGAGACAGAAGAGAGAGGAAAGAGAGACCAGAGAGAGACAGAAGAGAGAGGAAAGAGAGACCAGAGAGAGACAGAAGAGAGAGAAAAGAGAGACCAGAGAGAGACAGAAAAGAGAGAAAGAGAGAGAGAGAGAGAGAGAGAGACCAGAGAGACTAGAGAGAGAGAGAGAAAGAGAGACCAAGAGAGACTAGAGAGAGAGAGAAAAGAGAGACCAGAGAGAGAGAGAAGAGAGAGAAGAGAGAGACCAGAGAGAGACAGAGAGAGAGAGAGAGAGAGAAGAGAGAGAAAGAAAGAGAGAGAAGAGAGACCAGAGAGAGAGAGAGAGAGAGAAAAAGAGAGACCAGAGAGAGACAGAAGAGAGAGAGACAAGAGAGAGAGAGAGACAGAGAGAGAGAGAAGAGAGACCAGAGAGAGACAGAAGAGAGAGAAAAGAGAGACCAGAGAGAGACAGAAGAGAGAGAAAGAGAGACCAGAGAGAGACAGAGGAGAGAGAGAAAAGAGAGACCAGAGAGAGACAGAAGAGAGAGAAAGAGAGACCAGAGAGAGACAGAAGAGAGAGAAAAGAGAGACCAGAGAGAGACAGAAGAGAGAGAAAAGAGAGACCAGAGAGAGACAGAAGAGAGAGAAAAGAGAGACCAGAGAGAGACAGAAGAGAGAGGAAAGAGAGACCAGAGAGAGACAGAAGAGAGAGAAAGAGAGACCAGAGAGAGACAGAAGAGAGAGGAAAGAGAGACCAGAGAGAGACAGAAGAGAGAGAAAGAGAGACCAGAGAGAGACAGAAGAGAGAGAAAGAGAGACCAGAGAGAGACAGAAGAGAGAGAAAAGAGAGACCAGAGAGAGACAGAAGAGAGAGAAAAGAGAGACCAGAGAGAGACAGAAGAGAGAGAAAGAGAGACCAGAGAGAGACAGAAGAGAGAGAAAAGAGAGACCAGAGAGAGACAGAAGAGAGAGAAAAGAGAGACCAGAGAGAGACAGAAGAGAGAGAAAAGAGAGACCAGAGAGAGACAGAAGAGAGAGAAAAGAGAGACCAGAGAGAGACAGAAGAGAGAGAAAAGAGAGACCAGAGAGAGACAGAAGAGAGAGAAAAGAGAGACCAGAGAGAGACAGAAGAGAGAGAAAAGAGAGACCAGAGAGAGACAGAGAGAGAGAGAAAGAGAGACCAGAGAGAGACAGAAGAGAGAGAAAGAGAGACCAGAGAGAGACAGAAGAGAGAGAAAAGAGAGACCAGAGAGAGACAGAAGAGAGAGAAAAGAGAGACCAGAGAGAGACAGAAGAGAGAGAAAAGAGAGACCAGAGAGAGACAGAAGAGAGAGAAAAGAGAGACCAGAGAGAGACAGAAGAGAGAGAAAGAGAGACCAGAGAGAGACAGAAGAGAGAGAAAAGAGAGACCAGAGAGAGACAGAAGAGAGAGAAAAGAGAGACCAGAGAGAGACAGAAGAGAGAGAAAAGAGAGACCAGAGAGAGACAGAAGAGAGAGAAAGAGAGACCAGAGAGAGACAGAAGAGAGAGAAAAGAGAGACCAGAGAGAGACAGAAGAGAGAGAAAAGAGAGACCAGAGAGAGACAGAAGAGAGAGAAAAGAGAGACCAGAGAGAGACAGAAGAGAGAGAAAAGAGAGACCAGAGAGAGACAGAAGAGAGAGAGAAAGAGAGACCAGAGAGAGACAGAAGAGAGAGAAAGAGAGACCAGAGAGAGACAGAAGAGAGAGAAAAGAGAGACCAGAGAGAGACAGAAGAGAGAGAAAAGAGAGACCAGAGAGAGACAGAAGAGAGAGAGAAAGAGAGACCAGAGAGAGACGAGAGAGAGAGAGAGAGACCAGAGAGAGACAGAGAGAGAGAAAAGAAGAGAGAGACAAAGAGAGAGACCAGAGAGAGACAGAGAGAGAGAGAAGAGAGAGAGACCAGAGAGAGACAGAAGAGAGAGAAAAGAGAGACCAGAGAGAGACAGAAGAGAGAGAAAGAGAGACCAGAGAGAGACAGAAGAGAGAGAAAAGAGAGACCAGAGAGAGACAGAAGAGAGAGAAAAGAGAGACCAGAGAGAGACAGAAGAGAGAGAAAAGAGAGACCAGAGAGAGACAGAAGAGAGAGAAAAGAGAGACCAGAGAGAGACAGAAGAGAGAGAAAAGAGAGACCAGAGAGAGACAGAAGAGAGAGAAAGAGAGACCAGAGAGAGACAGAAGAGAGAGAAAAGAGAGACCAGAGAGAGACAGAAGAGAGAGAAAAGAGAGACCAGAGAGAGACAGAAGAGAGAGAAAAGAGAGACCAGAGAGAGACAGAAGAGAGAGAAAAGAGAGACCAGAGAGAGACAGAAGAGAGAGAAAAGAGAGACCAGAGAGAGACAGAAGAGAGAGAAAGAGAGACCAGAGAGAGACAGAAGAGAGAGAAAAGAGAGACCAGAGAGAGACAGAAGAGAGAGAAAAGAGAGACCAGAGAGAGACAGAAGAGAGAGAAAGAGAGACCAGAGAGAGACAGAAGAGAGAGAAAAGAGAGACCAGAGAGAGACAGAAGAGAGAGGAAAGAGAGACCAGAGAGAGACAGAAGAGAGAGAAAAGAGAGACCAGAGAGAGACAGAAGAGAGAGAAAAGAGAGACCAGAGAGAGACAGAAGAGAGAGAAAGAGAGACCAGAGAGAGACAGAGAGAGAGAGACAGAGAGACCAGAGAGAGACAGAAGAGAGAGAAAAGAGAGACCAGAGAGAGACAGAAGAGAGAGAAAAGAGAGACCAGAGAGAGACAGAAGAGAGAGAAAAGAGAGACCAGAGAGAGACAGAAGAGAGAGAAAAGAGAGACCAGAGAGAGACAGAAGAGAGAGAAAAGAGAGACCAGAGAGAGACAGAAGAGAGAGAAAAGAGAGACCAGAGAGAGACAGAAGAGAGAGAAAAGAGAGACCAGAGAGAGACTAGAGAGAGAGAGAAAGAGAGACCAGAGAGAGACAGAAGAGAGAGAAATGAGAGACCAGAGAGAGACAGAAGAGAGAGAAAAGAGAGACCAGAGAGAGACAGAAGAGAGAGAAAAGAGAGACCAGAGAGAGACAGAAGAGAGAGAAAGAGAGACAGAGAGAGACCAGAGAGAGACAGAAGAGAGAGAAAAGAGAGACCAGAGAGAGACAGAAGAGAGAGAAAAGAGAGACCAGAGAGAGACAGAGAGAGAGAGAAGAGAGACCAGAGAGAGACAGAAGAGAGAGAAATGAGAGACCAGAGAGAGACAGAAGAGAGAAAAGAGAGACCAGAGAGAGACAGAAGAGAGAGAAAAGAGAGACCAGAGAGAGACAGAAGAGAGAGAAAGAGAGACCAGAGAGAGACAGAAGAGAGAGAAAGAGAGACCAGAGAGAGACAGAAGAGAGAGAAAAGAGAGACCAGAGAGAGACAGAAGAGAGAGAAAAGAGAGACCAGAGAGAGACAGAAGAGAGAGAAAAGAGAGACCAGAGAGAGACAGAAGAGAGAGAAAGAGAGACCAGAGAGAGACAGAAGAGAGAGAAAAGAGAGACCAGAGAGAGACAGAAGAGAGAGAAAAGAGAGACCAGAGAGAGACAGAAGAGAGAGAAAAGAGAGACCAGAGAGAGACAGAAGAGAGAGAAAAGAGAGACCAGAGAGAGACAGAAGAGAGAGAAAAAGAGAGACCAGAGAGAGACAGAAGAGAGAGAAAAGAGAGACCAGAGAGAGACAGAAGAGAGAGAAAAGAGAGACCAGAGAGAGACAGAAGAGAGAGACCAGAGAGAGACAGAAGAGAGAGAAAAGAGAGACCAGAGAGAGACAGAAGAGAGAGAAAAGAGAGACCAGAGAGAGACAGAAGAGAGAGAAAGAGAGACCAGAGAGAGACAGAAGAGAGAGAAAAGAGAGACCAGAGAGAGACAGAAGAGAGAGAAAAGAGAGACCAGAGAGAGACAGAAGAGAGAGAAAAGAGAGACCAGAGAGAGACAGAAGAGAGAGAAAAGAGAGACCAGAGAGAGACAGAAGAGAGAGAAAAGAGAGACCAGAAGAGACAGAAGAGAGAGAAAGAGAGACCAGAGAGAGACAGAAGAGAGAGAGAAAGAGAGACCAGAGAGAGACAGAAGAGAGAGGAAAGAGAGACCAGAGAGAGACAGAAGAGAGAGACCAGAGAGAGACAGAGAGAGACAGAAAGAGAGAGACCAGAGAAGAGAGAGAGAGAGGAGAGAGAGACCAGAGAGAGACCAGAGAGACAGAGAGACAGAAGAGAGAGAAAAGAGAGACCAGAGAGAGACAGAAGAGAGAGAAAAGAGAGACCAGAGAGAGACAGAAGAGAGAGAAAAGAGAGACCAGAGAGAGACAGAAGAGAGAGAAAGAGAGACCAGAGAGAGACAGAAGAGAGAGAAAAGAGAGACCAGAGAGAGACAGAAGAGAGAGAAAAGAGACCAGAGAGAGACAGAAGAGAGAGAAAAGAGAGACCAGAGAGAGACAGAAGAGAAGAGAGAGAGACCAGAGAGAGACAGAAGAGAGAGAAAAGAGAGACCAGAGAGAGACAGAAGAGAGAGAAAAGAGAGACCAGAGAGAGACAGAAGAGAGAGAAGAGAGAGACCAGAGAGAGACAGAAGAGAGAGAGAGAGACCAGAGAGAGACCAGAGAGAGAGAGAGAAGAGAGACCAGAGAGAGACAGAGAGAGAGAGAGAGAGAGACCAGAGAGAGACAGAGAGAGAGAGAAGAGAGAGACCAGAGAGAGACAGAGAGAGAGAGACAGAGAGAGACCAGAGAGAGACAGAGAGAGAGAGAGAAGAGAGACCAGAGAGAGACAGAGAGAGAGAGAAGAGAGACCAGAGAGAGACAGAAGAGAGAGAAAGAGAGACCAGAGAGAGACAGAGAGAGAGAGAAGAGAGAGACCAGAGAGAGACAGAGAGAGAGACCAGAGAGAGACAGAGAGAGAGACAGAGAGAGAGAGAGAGAGAGACCAGAGAGAGAGAGACAGAGAGAGACAGAGAGAGACCAGAGAGAGACAGAGAGAGAGAAGAAGAGAGACCAGAGAGAGACAGAGAGAGAGAGAAGAGAGACCAGAGAGAGACAGAGAGAGAGAAGAGAGAGACCAGAGAGAGACAGAAGAGAGAGAAGAGAGGAGACCAGAGAGAGACAGAAGAGAGAGAAGAGAGAGACCAGAGAGAGACAGAGAGAGAGAGAGAAGAGAGACCAGAGAGAGACAGAAGAGAGAGAAAAGAGAGACCAGAGAGAGACAGAAGAGAGAGAGAAGAGAGACCAGAGAGAGACAGAGAGAGAGAGAAGAGAGAGACCAGAGAGAGACAGAAGAGAGAGAAAGAGAGACCAGAGAGAGACAGAAGAGAGAGAAGAGAGAGACCAGAGAGAGACAGAAGAGAGAGAAAGAGAGACCAGAGAGAGACAGAGAGAGAGAAGAGAGAGACCAGAGAGAGACAGAAGAGAGAGAAAGAGAGACCAGAGAGAGACAGAAGAGAGAGAAAGAGAGACCAGAGAGAGACAGAAGAGAGAGAAGAGAGAGACCAGAGAGAGACAGAAGAGAGAGAAAGAGAGACCAGAGAGAGACAGAGAGAGAGAAGAGAGAGACCAGAGAGAGACAGAGAGAGAGAGAGAGAGAGACCAGAGAGAGACAGAAGAGAGAGAGAAGAGAGAGACCAGAGAGAGAGAGACCAGAGAGAGAGAGAAGAGAGAGACCAGAGAGAGACAGAAGAGAGAGAAGAGAGAGACCAGAGAGAGACAGAAGAGAGAGAGAGAGAGACCAGAGAGAGACAGAAGAGAGAGAGAGAGACCAGAGAGAGACAGAGAGAGAGAAAGAGAGACCAGAGAGAGACAGAGAGAGAGAAAAGAGAGACCAGAGAGAGACAGAGAGAGAGAAGAGAGAGACCAGAGAGAGACAGAAGAGAGAGAAGAGAGAGACCAGAGAGAGACAGAAGAGAGAGAAGAGAGAGACCAGAGAGAGACAGAGAGAGAGAAAGAGAGACCAGAGAGAGACAGAAGAGAGAGAGAAAGAGAGACCAGAGAGAGACAGAGAGAGAGAGAAAGAGAGACCAGAGAGAGACAGAAGAGAGAGAAAGAGAGAGACCAGAGAGAGACAGAAGAGAGAGAAGAGAGAGACCAGAGAGAGACAGAGAGAGAGAGAAGAGAGAGACCAGAGAGAGACAGAGAGAGAGAGAAGAGAGACCAGAGAGAGACAGAAGAGAGAGAAAGAGAGACCAGAGAGAGACAGAAGAGAGAGAGAAGAGAGACCAGAGAGAGACAGAGAGAGAGAAGAGAGAGAGACCAGAGAGAGACAGAAGAGAGAGAAGAGAGAGACCAGAGAGAGACAGAAGAGAGAGAAAAGAGAGACCAGAGAGAGACAGAGAGAGAGAGAGAAGAGAGACCAGAGAGAGACAGAGAGAGAGAGAAAGAGAGACCAGAGAGAGACAGAGAGAGAGAGAAGAGAGAGACCAGAGAGAGACAGAAGAGAGAGAAGAGAGAGACCAGAGAGAGAGACAGAGAGAGAGAGAAGAGAGACCAGAGAGAGACAGAGAGAGAGAGAAAAGAGAGACCAGAGAGAGACAGAAGAGAGAGAAAAGAGAGACCAGAGAGAGACAGAAGAGAGAGACAAGAGAGAGACCAGAGAGAGACAGAAGAGAGAGAGAATGAGAGACCAGAGAGAGACAGAAGATAGAGAAGAGAGAGACCAGAGAGAGACAGAAGAGAAAGAGAGACCATAGAGAGACAGAGAGAGAGAAGATGAGAGACCAGAGAGAGACAGAAGAGAGAGAAAGAGAGACCAGAGAGAGACAGAAGAGAGAGGAAAGAGAGACCAGAGAGAGACTAGAGAGAGAGAAGAAGAGAGACCAGAGAGAGACAGAAGAGGCGAGAAATGAGAGAGAGACAGAAGAAGAGGACAGAGAGAGACAGAGAGAGAGAAGGAGACCAGAGAGAGACAGAAGAGAGAAAGAGAGACCAGAGAGAGACAGAGAGAGAGAGAAAGAGAGACCAGAGAGAGACCACTAGAGAGAGACCAGAGAGAGACCAGAGAGAGACCAGAGAGAGAGACCAGAGAGAGAGACGAGAGAGAGAGACAGAGAGAGAAGAGAGACAGAGAGACCAGAGAGAGACAGAAGAGAGAGAAAGAGAGACCAGAGAGAGACAGAAGAGAGAGAAAAGAGAGACCAGAGAGAGACAGAAGAGAGAGAAAAGAGAGACCAGAGAGAGACAGAGAGAGAGAAAAGAGAGACCAGAGAGCCAGAGAAGAGAGAGAGACCAGAGAGAGACCAGAGAGAGACCAGAGAGAGACCAGAGAGAGAGACCAGAGAGAGACCAGAGAGAGACCAGAGAGAGACAGAAGAGAGAGAAATGAGAGACCAGAGAGAGACAGAAGAGAGAGAAAAGAGAGACCAGAGAGAGACAGAAGAGAGAGAAAAGAGAGACCAGAGAGAGACAGAAGAGAGAGAAAAGAGAGACCAGAGAGAGACAGAAGAGAGAGGAAAGAGAGACCAGAGAGAGACAGAAGAGAGAGGAAAGAGAGACCAGAGAGAGACAGAAGAGAGAGAAAAGAGAGACCAGAGAGAGACAGAAGAGAGAGAAAAGAGAGACCAGAGAGAGACTAGAGAGAGAGAGACAGAGAGACCAGAGAGAGACAGAAGAGAGAGAAATGAGAGACCAGAGAGAGACAGAAGAGAGAGAAAAGAGAGACCAGAGAGAGACAGAAGAGAGAGAAAAAGAGAGACCAGAGAGAGACAGAAGAGAGAGGAAAGAGAGACCAGAGAGAGACTAGAGAGAGAGAGAGAGAGACCAGAGAGAGACAGAAGAGAGAGAAATGAGAGACCAGAGAGAGACAGAAGAGAGAGAAAAGAGAGACCAGAGAGAGACAGAAGAGAGAGAAAAGAGAGACCAGAGAGAGACAGAAGAGAGAGAAAAGAGAGACCAGAGAGAGACAGAAGAGAGAGAAAAGAGAGACCAGAGAGAGACAGAAGAGAGAGGAAAGAGAGACCAGAGAGAGACAGAAGAGAGAGAAAAGAGAGACCAGAGAGAGACAGAAGAGAGAGAAAAGAGAGACCAGAGAGAGACAAAGAGAGAGGAAAGAGAGACCAGAGAGAGACAGAAGAGAGAGACCAGAGAGAGACAGAAGAGAGAGAAAAGAGAGACCAGAGAGAGACAGAAGAGAGAGGAAAGAGAGACCAGAGAGAGACTAGAGAGAGAGAGACAGAGAGACCAGAGAGAGACAGAAGAGAGAGAAATGAGAGACCAGAGAGAGACAGAAGAGAGAGAAAAGAGAGACCAGAGAGAGACAGAAGAGAGAGAAAAGAGAGACCAGAGAGAGACAGAAGAGAGAGGAAAGAGAGACCAGAGAGAGACAGAAGAGAGAGAAAAGAGAGACCAGAGAGAGACAGAAGAGAGAGGAAAGAGAGACCAGAGAGAGACTAGAGAGAGAGAGACCAGAGAGAGACAGAAGAGAGAGAAATGAGAGACCAGAGAGAGACAGAAGAGAGAGAAAAGAGAGACCAGAGAGAGACAGAAGAGAGAGAAAAGAGAGACCAGAGAGAGACAGAAGAGAGAGGAAAGAGAGACCAGAGAGAGACAGAAGAGAGAGAAAAGAGAGACCAGAGAGAGACAGAAGAGAGAGAAAAGAGAGACCAGAGAGAGACAGAAGAGAGAGAAAAGAGAGACCAGAGAGAGACTAGAGAGAGAGAGAGAGAGAGACCAGAAAGAGACAGAAGAGAGAGGAAAGAGAGACCAGAGAGAGACAGAAGAGAGAGAAAAGAGAGACCAGAGAGAGACAGAAGAGAGAGAAAAGAGAGACCAGAGAGAGACAGAAGAGAGAGGAAAGAGAGACCAGAGAGAGACAGAAGAGAGAGAAAAGAGAGACCAGAGAGAGACAGAAAGAGAGAGAAAGAGAGACCAGAGAGAGACAGAAGAGAGAGAAAAGAGAGACCAGAGAGAGACAGAAGAGAGAGAAAAGAGAGACCAGAGAGAGACAGAAGAGAGAGAAAATGAGAGACCAGAGAGAGACAGAAGAGAGAGAAAAAAGAGAGACCAGAGAGAGACAGAAGAGAGAGAAAGAGAGACCAGAGAGAGACAGAAGAGAGAGAAAAGAGAACCAGAGAGAGACAGAAGAGAGAGAAAGAGAGAGACCAGAGAGAGACAGAAGAGAGAGAAAAGAGAGACCAGAGAGAGACAGAAGAGAGAGAAAAGAGAGACCAGAGAGAGACAGAAGAGAGAGAAAAGAGAGACCAGAGAGAGACAGAAGAGAGAGAAAAGAGAGACCAGAGAGAGACAGAAGAGAGAGAAAAGAGAGACCAGAGAGAGACAGAAGAGAGAGAAAAGAGAGACCAGAGAGAGACAGAAGAGAGAGAAAAGAGAGACCAGAGAGAGACAGAAGAGAGAGAAAGAGAGACCAGAGAGAGACAGAAGAGAGAGAAAGAGAGACCAGAGAGAGACAGAAGAGAGAGAAAAGAGAGACCAGAGAGAGACAGAAGAGAGAGGAAAGAGAGACCAGAGAGAGACAGAAGAGAGAGAAATGAGAGACCAGAGAGAGACAGAAGAGAGAGAAAAGAGAGACCAGAGAGAGACAGAAGAGAGAGAAATGAGAGACCAGAGAGAGACAGAGAGAGAGAGAAAAGAGAGACCAGAGAGAGACAGAAGAGAGAGAAAAGAGAGACCAGAGAGAGAGAAAGAGAAAAAGAGAGACCAGAGAGAGACAGAAGAGAGAGAAAAGAGAGACCAGAGAGAGACAGAAGAGAGAGAAATGAGAGACCAGAGAGAGACAGAAGAGAGAGAAAAGAGAGACCAGAGAGAGACAGAAGAGAGAGAAAAGAGAGACCAGAGAGAGACAGAAGAGAGAGAAAAGAGAGACCAGAGAGAGACAGAAGAGAGAGAAAAGAGAGACCAGAGAGAGACAGAAGAGAGAGAAAAGAGAGACCGGAGAGAGACAGAAGAGAGAGAAAAGAGAGACCAGAGAGAGACAGAAGAGAGAGAAAAGAGAGACCAGAGAGAGACAGAAGAGAGAGAAAAGAGAGACCAGAGAGAGACAGAAGAGAGAGAAAAGAGAGACCAGAGAGAGAAAGAGAGGAAAGAGAGACCAGAGAGAGACAGAAGAGAGAGGAAAGAGAGACCAGAGAGAGACAGAAGAGAGAGGAAAGAGAGACCAGAGAGAGACAGAAGAGAGAGGAAAGAGAGACCAGAGAGAGACAGAAGAGAGAGAAAAGAGAGACCAGAGAGAGACAGAAGAGAGAGAAAAGAGAGACCAGAGAGAGACAGAAGAGAGAGAAAAGAGAGACCAGAGAGAGACAGAAGAGAGAGAAAAGAGAGACCAGAGAGAGACAGAAGAGAGAGAAAAGAGAGACCAGAGAGAGACAGAAGAGAGAGAAAGAGAGACCAGAGAGAGACAGACGAGAGAGAAAAGAGAGACCAGAGAGAGACAGAAGAGAGAGAAAAGAGAGACCAGAGAGAGACAGAAGAGAGAGAAATGAGAGACCAGAGAGAGACAGAAGAGAGAGAAAAGAGAGACCAGAGAGAGACAGAAGAGAGAGAAATGAGAGACCAGAGAGAGACAGAAGAGAGAGAAAAGAGAGACCAGAGAGAGACAGAAGAGAGAGAAAAGAGAGAACAGAGAGAGACAGAAGAGAGAGAAAAGAGAGACCAGAGAGAGACAGAAGAGAGAGAAAAGAGAGACCAGAGAGAGACAGAAGAGAGAGAAATGAGAGACCAGAGAGAGACAGAAGAGAGAGAAAAGAGAGACCAGAGAGAGACAGAAGAGAGAGAAATGAGAGACCAGAGAGAGACAGAAGAGAGAGGAAAGAGAGACCAGAGAGAGACAGAAGAGAGAGAAAAGAGAGACCAGAGAGAGACAGAAGAGAGAGGAAAGAGAGACCAGAGAGAGACAGAAGAGAGAGAAAAGAGAGACCAGAGAGAGACAGAAGAGAGAGACAGAGAGACCAGAGAGAGACAGAAGAGAGAGAAATGAGAGACCAGAGAGAGACAGAAGAGAGAGAAAAGAGAGACCAGAGAGAGACAGAAGAGAGAGAAAAGAGAGACCAGAGAGAGACAGAAGAGAGAGAAATGAGAGACCAGAGAGAGACAGAAGAGAGAGAAAGAGAGACCAGAGAGAGACAGAAGAGAGAGAAAAGAGAGACCAGAGAGAGACAGAAGAGAGAGAAAAGAGAGACCAGAGAGAGACAGAAGAGAGAGAAAAGAGAGACCAGAGAGAGACAGAAGAGAGAGAAAAGAGAGACCAGAGAGAGACTAGAGAGAGAGAGACAGAGAGACCAGAGAGAGACAGAAGAGAGAGAAATGAGAGACCAGAGAGAGACAGAAGAGAGAGAAAAGAGAGACCAGAGAGAGACAGAAGAGAGAGAAAAGAGAGACCAGAGAGAGACAGAAGAGAGAGAAAAGAGAGACCAGAGAGAGACAGAAGAGAGAGAAAAGAGAGACCAGAGAGAGACAGAGAGAGAGAAAAGAGAGACCAGAGAGAGACAGAAGAGAGAGAAAAGAGAGACCAGAGAGAGACAGAAGAGAGAGAAAAGAGAGACCAGAGAGAGACAGAAGAGAGAGAAAAGAGAGACCAGAGAGAGACAGAAGAGAGAGAAATGAGAGACCAGAGAGAGACAGAAGAGAGAGAAAAGAGAGACCAGAGAGAGACAGAAGAGAGAGAAAAGAGAGACCAGAGAGAGACAGAAGAGAGAGAAAAGAGAGACCAGAGAGAGACAGAGAGAGAGAAAAGAGAGACCAGAGAGAGACAGAAGAGAGAGAAAAGAGAGACCAGAGAGAGACAGAAGAGAGAGAAAAGAGAGACCAGAGAGAGACAGAAGAGAGAGAAAAGAGAGACCAGAGAGAGACAGAAGAGAGAGGAAAGAGAGACCAGAGAGAGACAGAAGAGAGAGAAATGAGAGACCAGAGAGAGACAGAAGAGAGAGAAAAGAGAGACCAGAGAGAGACAGAAGAGAGAGAAAAGAGAGACCAGAGAGAAATCTTTAATAAAAACATAGAAATAAAACCAGTATTTTTCATGTTTCTCAAAGTGAGTCTTTAATCACAGCGTCATTAGAATAAGTTAATTTAAAGCTTTTTGCTCTTTTCAGAAACCAGACTTCATGGTCATTACATTATCACCGGAGAAAGTGTTTACGGCATTTACCCGTCTGTGGATGTTAGAATACACAGACTGTTTACAGATGCTACATGCTAACACAGACTGTTTACAGATGCTACATGCTAACACAGACTGTATACAGATGCTACATGCTAACACAGACTGTATACAGATGCTACATGCTAACACAGACTGTATACAGATGCTACATGCTAACACAGACTGTATACAGATGCTACATGCTAACACAGACTGTATACAGATGCTACATGCTAACACAGACTGTATACAGATGCTACATGCTAACACAGACTGTATACAGATGCTACATGCTAACACAGACTGTATACAGATGCTAATGCTAACACAGACTGTATACAGATGCTAATGCTAACACAGACTGTATACAGATGCTAATGCTAACACAGACTGTAAACAGATGCTAATGCTAACACAGACTGTATACAGATGCTAATGCTAACACAGACTGTATACAGATGCTACATGCTAACACAGACTGTATACAGATGCTAATGCTAACACAGACTGTATACAGATGCTAATGCTAACACAGACTGTATACAGATGCTACATGCTAACACAGACTGTATACAGATGCTACATGCTAACACAGACTGTATACAGGTGCTACATGCTAACACAGACTGTATACAGATGCTACATGCTAACACAGACTGTATACAGATGCTACATGCTAACACAGACTGTATACAGATGCTACATGCTAACACAGACTGTATACAGATGCTACATGCTAACACAGACTGTATACAGATGCTACATGCTAACACAGACTGTATACAGATGCTACATGCTAACACAGACTGTATACAGATGCTACATGCTAACACAGACTGTATACAGATGCTACATGCTAACACAGACTGTATACAGATGCTACATGCTAACACAGACTGTATACAGATGCTACATGCTAACACAGACTGTATACAGATGCTACATGCTAACACAGACTGTATACAGATGCTACATGCTAACACAGACTGTATACAGATGCTACATGCTAACACAGACTGTATACAGATGCTACATGCTAACACAGACTGTTTACAGATGCTACATGCTAACACAGACTGTTTACAGATGCTAATGCTAACACAGACTGTATACAGATGCTACATGCTAACACAGACTGTTTACAGAAGGACAATGCTAACACAGACTGTATACAGATGCTACATGCTAACACAGACTGTTTACAGAAGGACAATGCTAACACAGACTGTTTACAGATGCTACATGCTAACACAGACTGTATACAGATGCTACATGCTAACACAGACTGTATACAGATGCTACATGCTAACACAGACTGTATACAGATGCTACATGCTAACACAGACTGTATACAGATGCTACATGCTAACACAGACTGTATACAGATGCTACATGCTAACACAGACTGTATACAGATGCTACATGCTAACACAGACTGTATACAGATGCTACATGCTAACACAGACTGTATACAGATGCTACATGCTAACACAGACTGTATACAGATGCTACATGCTAACACAGACTGTATACAGATGCTACATGCTAACACAGACTGTATACAGATGCTACATGCTAACACAGACTGTATACAGATGCTACATGCTAACACAGACTGTATACAGATGCTACATGCTAACACAGACTGTATACAGATGCTACATGCTAACACAGACTGTATACAGATGCTACATGCTAACACAGACTGTATACAGATGCTACATGCTAACACAGACTGTATACAGATGCTACATGCTAACACAGACTGTATACAGATGCTACATGCTAACACAGACTGTATACAGATGCTACATGCTAACACAGACTGTATACAGATGCTACATGCTAACACAGACTGTATACAGATGCTACATGCTAACACAGACTGTATACAGATGCTACATGCTAACACAGACTGTTTACAGATGCTACATGCTAACACAGACTGTTTACAGATGCTACATGCTAACACAGACTGTATACAGATGCTACATGCTAACACAGACTGTATACAGATGCTACATGCTAACACAGACTGTTTACAGATGCTACATGCTAACACAGACTGTATACAGATGCTACATGCTAACACAGACTGTATACAGATGCTACATGCTAACACAGACTGTATACAGATGCTACATGCTAACACAGACTGTATACAGATGCTACATGCTAACACAGACTGTATACAGATGCTACATGCTAACACAGACTGTATACAGATGCTACATGCTAACACAGACTGTTTACAGATGCTACATGCTAACACAGACTGTATACAGATGCTACATGCTAACACAGACTGTATACAGATGCTACATGCTAACACAGACTGTATACAGATGCTACATGCTAACACAGACTGTAAAAGATGCTACATGCTAACACAGACTGTATACAGATGCTACATGCTAACACAGACTGTATACAGATGCTACATGCTAACACAGACTGTATACAGATGCTACATGCTAACACAGACTGTATACAGATGCTACATGCTAACACAGACTGTATACAGATGCTAACATGCTAACACAGACTGTATACAGATGCTACATGCTAACACAGACTGTTTACAGATGCTACATGCTAACACAGACTGTATACAGATGCTACATGCTAACACAGACTGTATACAGATGCATGCTACATGCTAACACAGACTGTATACAGATGCTACATGCTAACACAGACTGTATACAGATGCTACATGCTAACACAGACTGTATACAGATGCTACATGCTAACACAGACTGTATACAGATGCTACATGCTAACACAGACTGTATACAGATGCTATACTAGATGCTACAGATGCTACATGCTAACACAGACTGTATACAGATGCTACATGCTAACACAGACTGTATACAGATGCTACATGCTAACACAGACTGTATACAGATGCTACATGCTAACACAGACTGTATACAGATGCTACATGCTAACACAGACTGTATACAGATGCTACATGCTAACACAGACTGTATACAGATGCTACATGCTAACACAGACTGTATACAGATGCTACATGCTAACACAGACTGTATACAGATGCTACATGCTAACACAGACTGTATACAGATGCTACATGCTAACACAGACTGTATACAGATGCTACATGCTAACACAGACTGTATACAGATGCTACATGCTAACACAGACTGTATACAGATGCTACATGCTAACACAGACTGTATACAGATGCTACATGCTAACACAGACTGTATACAGATGCTACATGCTAACACAGACTGTATACAGATGCTACATGCTAACACAGACTGTATACAGATGCTACATGCTAACACAGACTGTATACAGATGCTACATGCTAACACAGACTGTATACAGATGCTACATGCTAACACAGACTGTATACAGATGCTACATGCTAACACAGACTGTATACAGATGCTACATGCTAACACAGACTGTATACAGATGCTACATGCTAACACAGACTGTATACAGATGCTACATGCTAACACAGACTGTATACAGATGCTACATGCTAACACAGACTGTATACAGATGCTACATGCTAACACAGACTGTATACAGATGCTACATGCTAACACAGACTGTATACAGATGCTACATGCTAACACAGACTGTATACAGATGCTACATGCTAACACAGACTGTATACAGATGCTACATGCTAACACAGACTGTATACAGATGCTACATGCTAACACAGACTGTATACAGATGCTACATGCTAACACAGACTGTATACAGATGCTACATGCTAACACAGACTGTACCCAGAAGCTACATGCTAACACAGACTGTATACAGAAGCTACATGCTAACACAGACTGTATACAGATGCTACATGCTAACACAGACTGTATACAGATGCTACATGCTAACACAGACTGTATACAGATGCTACATGCTAACACAGACTGTATACAGATGCTACATGCTAACACAGACTGTATACAGATGCTACATGCTAACACAGACTGTATACAGATGCTACATGCTAACACAGACTGTATACAGATGCTACATGCTAACAGAGACTGTTTACAGATGCTACATGCTAACACAGACTGTATACAGATGCTACATGCTAACACAGGCTGTATACAGATGCTACATGCTAACACAGACTGTTTACAGAAGCTACATGCTAACACAGACTGTATACAGATGCTACATGCTAACACAGACTGTATACAGATGCTACATGCTAACACAGACTGTATACAGATGCTACATGCTAACACAGACTGTATACAGATGCTACATGCTAACACAGACTGTATACAGATGCTACATGCTAACACAGACTGTATACAGATGCTACATGCTAACACAGACTGTTTACAGATGCTACATGCTAACACAGACTGTATACAGATGCTACATGCTAACACAGACTGTATACAGATGCTACATGCTAACACAGACTGTATACAGATGCTACATGCTAACACAGACTGTATACAGATGCTACATGCTAACACAGACTGTATACAGATGCTACATGCTAACACAGACTGTTTACAGATGCTAATGCTAACACAGACTGTATACAGATGCTACATGCTAACACAGACTGTAAAAAGATGCTACATGCTAACACAGACTGTATACAGATGCTACATGCTAACACAGACTGTATACAGATGCTACATGCTAACACAGACTGTATACAGATGCTACATGCTAACACAGACTGTATACAGATGCTACATGCTAACACAGACTGTATACAGATGCTACATGCTAACACAGACTGTATACAGATGCTACATGCTAACACAGACTGTATACAGATGCTACATGCTAACACAGACTGTATACAGATGCTACATGCTAACACAGACTGTATACAGATGCTACATGCTAACACAGACTGTATACAGATGCTACATGCTAACACAGACTGTATACAGATGCTACATGCTAACACAGACTGTATACAGATGCTACATGCTAACACAGACTGTATACAGATGCTACATGCTAACACAGACTGTATACAGATGCTACATGCTAACACAGACTGTTTACAGATGCTACATGCTAACACAGACTGTATACAGATGCTACATGCTAACACAGACTGTATACAGATGCTACATGCTAACACAGACTGTATACAGATGCTACATGCTAACACAGACTGTATACAGATGCTACATGCTAACACAGACTGTATACAGATGGACAATGCTAACACAGACTGTATACAGATGCTACATGCTAACACAGACTGTATACAGATGCTACATGCTAACACAGACTGTATACAGATGGACAATGCTAACACAGACATAAATACAATATTGTTATTCTTTTAGACACAAGTTTTAATTACCTGAATTAAAGTTTTGAGAGCAAAGAAAAAATCAATGACTTCTTCGTCTTGTTTTTCTCGGAGACACAACATTTAAATATTGTTCCTGCTTTGACCAAACCTTTGCGTCCGTGTCCCATAATTCTGTCCTAACGTCCGTGAAGAGTCTGGGGCGTGTTTTATAGAAATGACTGTTTTCTTCAGACCGAAATGTTTTTATAAATAGAATATTCAGCGTCTGGAAGTGATTCTCATGAATGTATAATGCCTCGGGAACAACACAACAGTAGTTATCTGCGTTTACGTGACGGGTTTAAAAGTATGAGCTCTGAGGAAAACACCTTAAACTCAGACAAACTTTTATCTGCTGCTGATATTGACGCTTTTTGTTCTTCATAACTTTGTGACTTTTCTGTGTCTATTTTTAATTATTTTTCATGGCAACATTATTTATGCAACTAACTTTTGATTATGGAGTGAGAGTGGTTTAATTATAATGAAAATGTATGATTTCAGTTGCCTTGATATTAAAGCCCTTTGTTGATCGGACGGTAGAGAGTAGGGTCCATGTCACTCAGAGAGACCAGAGAGAGAGACCAGAGAGAGAGACCAGAGAGAGAGAGACCAGAGAGAGAGAGACCAGAGAGAGAGACCAGAGAGAGAGAGACCAGAGAGAGAGAGAAAAGAGAGAGAGAGACCAGAGAGAGAGAGACCAGAGAGAAAGACCAGAGAGAGAGACCAGAGAGAGAGAGACCAGAGAGAGAGAGAAAAGAGAGAGAGAGAGACCAGAGAGAGAGACCAGAGAGAGACCAGATAGAAAGACTAGAGAGAGACCAGAGAGAGAGAGACCAGAGAGAGAGAGAAAAGAGAGAGAGAGACCAGAGAGAGACCAGAGAGAGACCAGAGAGAGAGAGACCAGAGAGAGAGAGGAGAAAGGAGAGAGAGAAAAGAGAGACCAGAGAGAGAGAGACCAGAGAGAGAGAGACCAGAGAGAGAGAGACTAGAGAGAGAGAGAGACCAGAGGGAGACCAGAGAGAGAGAGACCAGAGAGAGAGAGGAGAAAGGAGAGAGAGAAAAGAGAGACCAGAGAGAGAGAGA
This sequence comes from Knipowitschia caucasica, assembly GCA_964034765.1. NCBI lineage: Eukaryota > Metazoa > Chordata > Actinopteri > Gobiiformes > Gobiidae > Knipowitschia > Knipowitschia caucasica. Next base: position 2,843,167 of record OZ035840.1, on the reverse strand, counting down.
CCAGAGAGAGAGAGACCAGAGAGAGAGAGACTAGAGAGAGAGAGAGACCAGAGGGAGACCAGAGAGAGAGAGGACCAGAGAGAGAGAGACCAGAGAGAGAGAGGAGAAAGGAGAGACCAGAGAGAGAGAGGAGAAAGAAGAGAGAGAAAAGAGAGAGACCAGAGAGAGAGAGACCAGAGAGAGAGAGACCAGAGAGAGAGAGGAGAAAGGAGAGAGAGAAAAGAGAGACCAGAGAGAGAGAGACCAGAGAGAGAGAGACCAGAGAGAGAGAGGAGAAAGGAGAGAGAGAAAAGAGAGACCAGAGAGAGAGAGACCAGAGAGAGAGAGACCAGAGAGAGAGAGGAGAAAGGAGAGAGAGAAAAGAGAGACCAGAGAGAGAGAGACCAGAGAGAGAGAGGAGAAAGGAGAGAGAGAAAAGAGAGACCAGAGAGAGAGAGACCAGAGAGAGAGAGACCAGAGAGAGAGAGGAGAAAGGAGAGAGAGAAAAGAGAGACCAGAGAGAGAGAGACCAGAGAGAGAGAGACCAGAGAGAGAGAGGAGAAAGGAGAGAGAGAAAAGAGAGACCAGAGAGAGAGAGACCAGAGAGAGAGAGGAGAAAGGAGAGAGAGAAAAGAGAGACCAGAGAGAGAGAGACCAGAGAGAGAGAGACCAGAGAGAGAGAGGAGAAAGGAGAGAGAGAAAAGAGAGACCAGAGAGAGAGAGACCAGAGAGAGAGAGGAGAAAGGAGAGAGAAAAGAGAGACCAGAGAGAGAGAGACCAGAGAGAGAGAGGAGAAAGGAGAGAGAGAAAAGAGAGACCAGAGAGAGAGAGGAGAAAGAAGAGAGAGAAAAGAGAGAGACCAGAGAGAGACCAGAGAGAGAGAGACCAGAGGGAGACCAGAGAGAGAGAGACCAGAGAGAGACCAGAGAGAGAGAGACCAGAGAGAGAGAGAGACCAGAGAGAGAGAGGAGAAAGGAGAGAGAGAAAAGAGAGAGACCAGAGAGAGACCAGAGAGAGAGAGACCAGAGAGAGAGAGACCAGAGAGAGAGAGAGACCAGAGAGAGAGACCAGAGAGAGAGAGGAGAAAGGAGAGAGAGAAAAGAGAGACCAGAGAGAGAGAGACCAGAGAGAGAGAGACCAGAGAGAGAGAGGAGAAAGGAGAGAGAGAAAAGAGAGACCAGAGAGAGAGAGAGAGAAAGGAGAGAGAGAAAAGAGAGACCAGAGAGAGAGAGGAGAAAGAAGAGAGAGAAAAGAGAGAGACCAGAGAGAGAGAGACCAGAGGGAGACCAGAGAGAGAGAGAGACCAGAGAGAGAGAGACCAGAGAGAGAGAGACCAGAGAGAGGGAGGAGAAAGAAGAGAGAGAAAAGAGAGACCAGAGAGAGAGAGGAGAAAGAAGAGAGAGACCAGAGAGAGACCAGAGAGAGAGAGAGAGAAAGAAGAGAGAGAAAGAGAGAGAGACCAGAGAGAGAGAGAGGAGAAAGAAGAGAGAGAAAAAGAGAGACCAGAGAGAGAGAGGAGAAAGAAGAGAGAGAGAAAAGAGAGACCAGAGAGAGAGAGGAGAAAGAAGAGAGAGAAAAGAGAGAGACCAGAGAGAGACCAGAGAGAGAGAGACCAGAGGGAGACCAGAGAGAGAGAGACCAGAGAGAGAGAGAGAGAGAGAGAGAGAGAGAGAGAGGAGGGAGGAGAAAGAAGAGAGAGAAAAGAGAGACCAGAGAGAGAGAGGAGAAAGAAGAGAGAGAAAAGAGAGACCAGAGAGAGAGAGGAGAAAGAAGAGAGAGAGAGAAAAGAGAGAGACCAGAGAGAGAGGAGGAGAAAGAAGAGAGAGAAAAGAGAGAGACCAGAGAGAGAGAGGAGAAAGAAGAGAGAGAGAAAGAGAGAGACCAGAGAGAGAGAGGAGAAAGAAGAGAGAGAAAAGAGAGAGACCAGAGAGAGAGAGAGAGAAAGAAGAGAGAGAGAAAGAGAGAGAGAGAGAGAGAAAAGAAGAGAGAGAAAAGAGAGAGACCAGAGAGAGAGAGGAGAAAGAAGAGAGAGAAAAGAGAGAGACCAGAGAGAGGGAGGAGAAAGAAGAGAGAGAAAAGAGAGACCAGAGAGAGAGAGGAGAAAGAAGAGAGAGAAAAGAGAGACCAGAGAGAGAGAGGAGAAAGAAGAGAGAGAAAAGAGAGAGACCAGAGAGAGGGAGGAGAAAGAAGAGAGAGAAAAGAGAGAGACCAGAGAGAGAGAGAGAGAGAAGAGAGAGAGAGAAAAGAGAGACCAGAGAGAGAGAGGAGAAAGAAGAGAGAGAAAAAAGAGAGACCAGAGAGAGAGAGGAGAAAAGAAGAGAGAGAAAAGAGAGATACCAGAGAGAGAGAGGAGAAAGAAGAGAGAGAAAAGAGAGACCAGAGAGAGAGAGGAGAAAGAAGAGAGAGAAAAGAGAGAGACCAGAGAGAGAGAGGAGAAAGAAGAGAGAGAAAAGAGAGAGACCAGAGAGAGAGAGGAGAAAGAAGAGAGAGAAAAGAGAGAGACCAGAGAGAGAGAGGAGAAAGAAGAGAGAGAAAAGAGAGACCAGAGAGAGAGAGGAGAAAGAAGAGAGAGAAAAGAGAGATACCAGAGAGAGAGAGGAGAAAGAAGAGAGAGAAAAGAGAGAGACCAGAGAGAGAGAGGAGAAAGAAGAGAGAGAAAAGAGAGACCAGAGAGAGAGAGGAGAAAGAAGAGAGAGAAAAGAGAGAGACCAGAGAGAGAGAGGAGAAAGAAGAGAGAGAAAAGAGAGAGACCAGAGAGAGGGAGGAGAAAGAAGAGAGAGAAAAGAGAGACCAGAGAGAGAGAGGAGAAAGAAGAGAGAGAAAAGAGAGAGACCAGAGAGAGAGAGGAGAAAGAAGAGAGAGAAAAGAGAGAGACCAGAGAGAGGGAGGAGAAAGAAGAGAGAGAAAAGAGAGAGACCAGAGAGAGAGAGGAGAAAGAAGAGAGAGAAAAGAGAGACCAGAGAGAGAGAGGAGAAAGAAGAGAGAGAAAAGAGAGAGACCAGAGAGAGGGAGGAGAAAGAAGAGAGAGAAAAAGAGAGAGACCAGAGAGAGAGAGGAGAAAGAAGAGAGAGAAAAGAGAGACCAGAGAGAGAGAGGAGAAAGAAGAGAGAGAAAAGAGAGAGACCAGAGAGAGGGAGGAGAAAGAAGAGAGAGAAAAGAGAGAGACCAGAGAGAGAGAGGAGAAAGAAGAGAGAGAAAAGAGAGACCAGAGAGAGAGAGAGGAGAAAGAAGAGAGAGAAAAGAGAGAGACCAGAGAGAGAGAGGAGAAAGAAGAGAGAGAAAAGAGAGAGACCAGAGAGAGGGAGGAGAAAGAAGAGAGAGAAAAGAGAGACCAGAGAGAGAGAGGAGAAAGAAGAGAGAGAAAAGAGAGACCAGAGAGAGAGAGGAGAAAGAAGAGAGAGAAAAGAGAGAGACCAGAGAGAGAGAGGAGAAAGAAGAGAGAGAAAAAGGAGAAAGAAGAGAGATAAAAGAGAGAGACCAGAGAGAGAGAGGATAAAGAAGAGAGAGAAAAAGGAGAAAGAAGAGAGAGAAAAGAGAGAGACCAGAGAGAGAGAGGAGAAAGAAGAGAGAGAAAACGGAGAAAGAAGAGAGAGAAAAGAGAGAGACCAGAGAGAGGAGGTGTGTTATACGTCGGAATAAGGTAGTTATAGTTATGGAGTGGAGAAGGATGCGATCCGAGAGTCCAAGGCCGGACCAGACTAGAATCCAAGTCCAAGACCAGAGTCCGAGACCGGTCCGGATGATGTCAGCGGAGGCACTTCCTGTTTTCTTCATGACTTAGATCTATTTTTTAGACAATAGTTTCTGGTCCTGACACAGGTCTTCGAATGAGTAACGGGGGTTTCTCAGAATTCCATTGGTTTGAAGTGAAAATTATAGCTCTCCTTGCTTCTGAAATCTCTGAGTAAGTAAGTAATGGTTATTTATATAGCGCATTTTACAGACGTAGATCACCCAAAGCACTGTACAATGTTCAGAGTTCAGATACACACTGGACCATCAAAGCCTCCGACCCAACACCCTCCACTCACTCATTACATTCAGACCTATAGTGCATGTTTTTAGTGGTCGGGGAAACCGTAGCACCCTGAGAAACCTAAGCAGACACGGAGAGAACATGCAAACTCCACTCAGAAAGGCCCTGTTCGATTCAAACCCGGACCTTCTTGCCGAGAAGCGGAACAGCTAACCACTCAGCCACTGTGCCGCCCGAGTCTACGCGAGTCTTCGGGTCAAGTCGGTAAATTGGGTGAAGCATCCAAACCAGGTGTCTCCGACCTTCTTCACCCAGAGAGCTACTACCCCAGGATGTTAAAGGCAGAGAGCTACTACCCCAGGATGTTAAAGGCAGAGAGCTACTATCGCAGGATGTTAAAGGCAGAGAGCTACTACCCCAGAATGTTA
>OZ035840.1:2816783-2838774 GCA_964034765.1 Knipowitschia caucasica | reverse complement strand
TTGAGAGACACCAGAGAGAGACTTGAGAGAAACCAGAGAGAGACTTGAGAGAAACCAAACAGAGACTAGAGAGAGACTAAAGAGAGAGACCAAAGGGAGAGTAAAGAGAGAGACCAGAGAGAGACTAGAGAAAGACCAAAGAGAGACTAAAGAGAGAGACCAGAGAGAGACCAAAGAGAGACCAAAAAGAGACTAGAGAGACATGAGAGGGATGCCAGAGAGAGACTAAAGAGAGAGACCAGAGAGAGACCAAAGAGAGACTAAAGAGAGACCAAAAAGAGACTAGAGAGACATGAGAGGGATGCCAGAGAGAGACCAAAGAGAGAGACCAAAGAGAGAGACCAAAGAGAGAGACCAAAGAGAGAGACGAGAGAGACCAAAGAGACACCAGAGATTCTTAGTAATACAAAGAAGCATTATAAATGAATTCTAACTCGTGTATTTTAACAGTTCAGAAGTGCCGTCTCGTTTACTGGATAATGATGATGTCATACGTATCGCCGCGGTAACAGACGTCTTCTTTAAACCGTGGATTAGTTATAAATGTATAAAATGGAAGCAGGAGCCGCGGCGTGGAGCCACATCTGCAGCTGTCGGGAGGAACAAATGTCCCCGTTGCGACACGGACCATTTGATTTCATAATATTTTTTACATATACATTTCCATTAATTTGAGTAATAGTGTTTTATTTTCCCCCGTTTGTTCAGAAATACTTAATGATGCATTTTGTTTGCACAGGATCGGTTTCATTAGTTCTCCATAATGTTGGAAGGATCCACAGCTGTTCGCTCTCTCCTGCGTCAGTGGAAATGTGGAAGTTAGTCCTTGGAGATGGTGCTGGTCCATGGTCTCTGGTCCATGGTCTCTTGTCCATGGTCTCTGGTCCATGGTCTCTGGGTCCATGGTCTCTGGTCCATGGTCTCTGGTCCATGGTCTCTGGTCCATGGTCTCTGGTCCATGGTCTCTGGTCAATGGTCTCTGGTCCATGGTCTCTGGTCCATGGTCTCTGGTCCATGGTCTCTGGTCCATGGTCTCTTGTCCATGGTCTCTGGTCCATGGTCTCGGGTCCATGGTCTCTGGTCCATGGTCTCTGGTCCATGGTCTCTGGTCCATGGTCTCTGGTCCATGGTCTCTGGTCCATGGTCTCTGGTCCATGGTCTCTGGTCCATGGTCTCTGGTCAATGGTCTCTGGTCCATGGTCTCTGGTCCATGGTCTCTGGTCCATGGTCTCTGGTCCATGGTCTCTTGTCCATGGTCTCTGGTCCATGGTCTCTGGTCCATGGTCTCTTGTCCATGGTCTCTGGTCCATGGTCTCTGGGTCCATGGTCTCTGGTCCATGGTCTCTGGTCCATGGTCTCTGGTCCATGGTCTCTGGTCCATGGTCTCTGGTCAATGGTCTCTGGTCCATGGTCTCTGGTCCATGGTCTCTGGTCCATGGTCTCTGGTCCATGGTCTCTTGTCCATGGTCTCTGGTCCATGGTCTCTGGGTCCATGGTCTCTGGTCCATGGTCTCTGGTCCATGGTCTCTGGTCCATGGTCTCTGGTCCATGGTCTCTGGTCCATGGTCTCTGGTCCATGGTCTCTGGTCCATGGTCTCTGGTCCATGGTCTCTGGTCAATGGTCTCTGGTCCATGGTCTCCATGGTCTCTGGTCCATGGTCTCTGGTCCATGGTCTCTGGTCCATGGTCTCTTGTCCATGGTCTCTGGTCCATGGTCTCTGGTCCATGGTCTCTGGTCCATGGTCTCTGGTCCATGGTCTCTGGTCCATGGTCTCTGGTCCATGGTCTCTTGTCCATGGTCTCTGGTCCATGGTCTCTGGGTCCATGGTCTCTGGTCCATGGTCTCTGGTCCATGGTCTCTGGTCCATGGTCTCTGGTCCATGGTCTCTGGTCCATGGTCTCTGGTCAATGGTCTCTGGTCCATGGTCTCTGGTCCATGGTCTCTGGTCCATGGTCTCTGGTCCATGGTCTCTGGTCCATGGTCTCTTGTCCATGGTCTCTGTAGTAGTAGTAGTAGTAGTAGTAGTAGTAACTAGTAGCCGGCACGGTGGCTTAGTGGTTAGCACTCTCGCCTCTCAGCAAGAAGGTCCTGGGTTTGAATGCCGGCCGGACCAGGGCCTTTCTGAGTGGAGTTTGCATGTTCTCCCCGTGTCTGCGTAGGTTTCCTCCGGGTACTCCGGTTTCCCCTACCACTAAAAATATGTACAATAGTTCTGGCATGTGCCTCCTGTACTGGCCCCGCTCCCATCTCTGTGCGGAGTGAGAGACAAGTGCCCAAAAATAACAATTGTAAACCGCTTTGAGACTCAGATCTGTGAAAGGCGCTATATAAATAAAGATTACTTACTTACTTACTAAAAGTAGTAGTAGCGGGGCCGACAATCAAACTAAAAAAAGCCACAGGAGAGCTCAGGTCCAAATAAATCCACCCCAGGACAGTAGCATGAGTGCTGATTGGTCGTCAGGACAGTAACATCAGTGCTGATTGGTCGTCAGGACAGTAACATGAGTGCTGATTGGTCGTCAGGACAGTAACATGAGTGCTGATTGGTCGTCAGGACAGTAACATCAGTGCTGATTGGTCGTCAGGACAGTAACATGAGTGCTGATTGGTTGTCAGGACAGTAACATCAGTGCTGATTGGTCGTCAGGACAGTAACATCAGTGCTGATTGGTCGTCAGGACAGTAACATGAGTGCTGATTGGTTGTCAGGACAGTAACATCAGTGCTGATTGGTCGTCAGGACAGTAACATCAGTGCTGATTGGTCGTCAGGACAGTAACATGAGTGCTGATTGGTTGTCAGGACAGTAACATGAGTGCTGATTGGTTGTCAGGACAGTAACATCAGTGCTGATTGGTCGTCAGGACAGTAACATCAGTGCTGATTGGTCGTCAGGACAGTAACATGAGTGCTGATTGGTCGTCAGGACAGTAACATCAGTGCTGATTGGTCGTCAGGACAGTAACATCAGTGCTGATTGGTCGTCAGGACAGTAACATCAGTGCTGATTGGTCGTCAGGACAGTAACATGAGTGCTGATTGGTCGTCCTGCTCCTGTGGACCAAAGACTTGTGTCGTTAAAGTTGTTCATGTTAAATCTAGTCTAGAGACATGTTTTAACGCCTTGGATTCCAGAGTCTCTTCCTCTCGTTGCTGTGGAACATGATTTCCCTAAAAGCATCTTCGGTCTCGGAGCCTCCTCTCTCTGATTACACTGTGCATCTGAGGAGCCGCCATTTAATCTGTGGATGGGCCCCCGGTGATGCTTCTGCTGGGGGCCGAACACACAGGAGCAGAGAGAAAGAGAGAGAGAGGCCTCTAGGGGGCGATGTGACAACACTGGGAGAAACAGGAACCAGAGCGAGAGCGAGAGAGAGGCCTCTAGGGGGCGATGTGGAGACAGTGGGAGTAGAGAGAGAGGCCTCTAGGGGGCGATGTGACAACACTGGGAGAAACAGGAACCAGAGCGAGAGCGAGAGAGAGAGAGGCCTCTAGGGGGCGATGTGGAGACAGTGGGAGTAGAGAGAGAGGCCTCTAGGGGGCGATGTGACAACACTGGGAGAAACAGGAACCAGAGCGAGAGCGAGAGAGAGAGAGGCCTCTAGGGGGCGATGTGGAGACAGTGGGAGTAGAGAGAGAGGCCTCTAGGGGGCGATGTGGAGACAGTGGGAGTAGAGAGAGAGTGAGAAAGGCCTCTAGGGGGCGATGTAGCAACACTGAAAGAAACTGGGAGCACAGAGAGAGCGGGGCCTCTAGGGGGCGATGTATAAACACTACCACTACTACTACAACTTCCACTATGTGCCACACTTTATAGATATGTATTTGTTTGTCATGACAATAAACGGTTAAAACATCTTCTTTAAAAAACCCATCTCTGCAGCTGCGCCTCGCCAAAGACACTGTTATGACCGTTACCAACTGTCCGGAAAAAAAATGAAGAGAAAAAATAATTAAGAACCATTGTTAGCAAGAATGCATCTGCAAACGCCTCCATGGCATGGATGTATTATATTAACTGGATAGGGTATTACTAGCTTGTAGCTGAATAACTCATGTGCTCGGGGGATTCTCGCGGTACTGCAGACTGAACCAGACTGAACCAGACCAAATTCACGTGGGCTACCCACAAAGTTTCCCCATAGAACTCAATGTAAATTAAAACAGCTCGACCTCAGCTGACAGAGAACCTGACAGAGAACCTACAGCTTTAATAAAGGTCAGATTTTGTGTGGATGTTAGTGTCCCTTGTCATCCTGAACCTTTTTTTCTTCTTAAATTTTTCGGTTTTGTTTAATGTGTGGCACTAAACACTTTAGTGCCACAAACTCTGCTCCTCTGGCTCTGGCTCTAACTCCCGCTCTGATGAACTGCTCTGATTGGTCAGAGCGGCCGAGACCCTCTGTGCACGTGCGTGAGACCCGGTGTGAGACCCACACACGCGTGTTTGACGCAATGCATTATGGGAGATCATCCACTGCACAGAACCGGGAGGACCAGACGATGCCCAAATACAGGCGAGTTTCCCATAGATCTTTGCGAGTTTCCCATAGATCTTTGCGAGTTTCCCATAGATCTTTGCGAGTTTCCCATAGATCTTTGAGAGTTTCCCATAGATCTTTGAGAGTTTCCCATAGACCTTTGAGAGTTTCCCATAGATCTTTGAGAGTTTCCCATAGATCTTTGAGAGTTTCCCATAGATCTTTGAGAGTTTCCCATAGATCTTTGAGAGTTTCCCATAGATCTTTGAGAGTTTCTCATAGATCTTTGAGAGTTTCTCATAGATCTTTGAGAGTTTCCCATAGATCTTTGAGAGTTTCCCATAGACCTTTGAGAGTTTCCCATAGACCTTTGAGAGTTTCCCATAGATCTTTGAGAGTTTCCCATAGATCTTTGAGAGTTTCCCATAGATCTTTGAGAGTTTCCCAGAGATCTTTGAGAGTTTCCCATAGATCTTTGAGAGTTTCCCATAGATCTTTGAGAGTTTCCCATAGACCTTTGAGAGTTTCCCATAGATCTTTGAGAGTTTCCCATAGATCTTTGAGAGTTTCCCAGAGATCTTTGAGAGTTTCCCATAGATCTTTGAGAGTTTCCCATAGATCTTTGAGAGTTTCCCATAGATCTTTGAGAGTTTCTCATAGATCTTTGAGAGTTTCCCATAGATCTTTGAGAGTTTCCCAGAGATCTTTGAGAGTTTCCCATAGATCTTTGAGAGTTTCCCATAGATCTTTGAGAGTTTCCCATAGATCTTTGAGAGTTTCCCATAGATCTTTGAGAGTTTCCCATAGATCTTTGAGAGTTTCCCATAGATCTTTGAGAGTTTCCCATAGATCTTTGAGAGTTTCCCATAGATCTTTGAGAGTTTCCCATAGATCTTTGAGAGTTTCCCATAGATCTTTGAGAGTTTCCCATAGATCTTTGAGAGTTTCCCAGAGATCTTTGAGAGTTTCCCATAGATCTTTGAGAGTTTCCCATAGATCTTTGAGAGTTTCCCAGAGATCTTTGAGAGTTTCCCATAGATCTTTGAGAGTTTCCCATAGATCTTTGAGAGTTTCCCATAGATCTTTGAGAGTTTTCCATAGATCTTTGAGAGTTTCCCATAGATCTTTGAGAGTTTCCCATAGATCTTTGCGAGTTCCAGGCGACTTCCGCTAATCTTTCAGCCCCCCATGCTGTCACAAAGCGCCACTGAGCACAACCATTCATTTGAATAGGGCGCCATCTTGGATCGCCGGGGCTTGCTCCATGGCTGTGTGTAGCATTTAGCATCTGTGTCCTTGGATGATGTGAGAGCTAGCATGCTAACAGCTCCTGCCTGTCTCCTCTTCGCTCTGAGCACTTTTGCACCAGTACGATGTGTTGTGGAGAAGGCCTCGTGCTCCTCCTCCGTGTGACAGTCCCGTCGGAGGCTCTTGAAGCGTGAGGGCGGCCCCTGGATCCCCCGGCTGTCACTCAGCTCTGGGCTCCGGGCCTCGACCCCGTGACCCGCCGCGGCCCAAAACAGGTGATCCCTTCAGTTTAAATATAGTCACCCCGCCTCTGCGCACGTTAGCTTGTTAGCATCGCCAGAGGAGAAAGAAGAAGGCCAGGAGAATGTGGAGCAGTGACCTCATGCAGCCCACCGGGAGAAAGATGGGGCAAGGTTTTTTGTATAGCACAGGCCTGAGGAGGAGTAAGTAAGTAATCCAATCCAGTCCCTGTGCTCCTCAGAGTCCCAGCAGGAGGCCAGTCCCTGTGCTCCTCAGAGTCCCAGCAGGAGGCCAGTCCCTGTGCTCCTCAGAGTCCCAGCAGGAGGCCAGTCCCTGTGCTCCTCAGAGTCCCAGCAGGAGGTCAGTCCCTGTGCTCCTCAGAGTCCCAGCAGGAGGTCAGTCCCTGTGCTCCTCAGAGTCCCAGCAGGAGGTCAGTCCCTGTGCTCCTCAGAGTCCCAGCAGGAGGCCAGTCCCTGTGCTCCTCCGAGTCCCAGCAGGAGGTCAGTCCCTGTGGCTCCTCAGAGTCCCAGCAGGAGGCCAGTCCCTGTGCTCCTCAGAGTCCCAGCAGGAGGCCAGTCCCTGTGCTCCTCAGAGTCCCAGCAGGAGGCCAGTCCCTGTGCTCCTCAGAGTCCCAGCAGGAGGTCAGTCCCTGTGCTCCTCAGAGTCCCAGCAGGAGGTCAGTCCCTGTGCTCCTCAGAGTCCCAGCAGGAGGTCAGTCCCTGTGCTCCTCAGAGTCCCAGCAGGAGGCCAGTCCCTGTGCTCCTCCGAGTCCCAGCAGGAGGTCAGTCCCTGTGCTCCTCAGAGTCCCAGCAGGAGGCCAGTCCCTGTGCTCCTCAGAGTCCCAGCAGGAGGCCAGTCATCAAACATGTTTTCTTAAAGACCGCAAATAAATCAGGGACTATCGGACTTGTTAGCAATTAGCATTATTAGCGTTATTGCCTAAAACCTTCATGGAAAGCATTGGGAATTGGGTCATTTTTTTAAAAGAGAAGAAATGTGGACATCATGATATCCAGTATTTTTGCTCTGTATCTCTCTCCGATCTCTTTATCTATCTCTGGTCTCTCTCTGGTCTCTCTCTCTGGCCACTCTATGGTCTCTCTCCCCTCTCAGGTCTAGTCCCTCTCCCTGGGTCTCTCTCTAGTCCCTCTCTCTGGTCTCTCTCTGGTCTCTCTCTGTTCTCTCTCTGGTCTCTCGCTGGTCTCGCCCCTCTCTCACGTCTCTCTCTGGTCTCTACCCTCTCTCTGGTCTCTCTCTGGTCTCTCTCTGGTCTCTACCCTCTCTCTGGTCTCTCTCTGGTCTCTCTCTGGTCTTTACCCTCTCTCTGGTCTCTCTCTGGTCTCTCTCTGGTCTCTCTCTGGTCTCTACCCTCTCTCTGGTCTCTCTCTGGTCTCTCTCTGGTCTCTACCCTCTCTCTGGTCTCTCTCTGGTCTCTCTCTCTGGTCTCTCTCTGGTCTCTCTCTCTGGTCTCTCTCTGGTCTCTACCCTCTCTCTGGTCTCTCTCTGGTCTCTCTCTGGTCTCTCTCTCTGGTCTCTCTCTGGTCTCTCTCTGGTCTCTCTCTGGTCTCTCTCTGGTCTCTCTCTGGTCTCTACCCTCTCTCTGGTCTCTCTCTGGTCTCTCTCTGGTCTCTCTCTCTGGTCTCTCTCTGGTCTCTCTCTGGTCTCTACCCTCTCTCTGGTCTCTCTCTGGTCTCTCTCTCTGGTCTCTCTCTGGTCTCTCTCTGGTCTCTCTCTGGTCTCTCTCTGGTCTCTACCCTCTCTCTGGTCTCTCTCTGGTCTCTCTCTGGTCTCTCTCTGGTCTCTACCCTCTCTCTGGTCTCTCTCTGGTCTCTCTCTCTGGTCTCTCTCTGGTCTCTCTCTGGTCTCGCCCCTCTCTCTGGTCTCTCTCTGGTCTCTCTCTGGTCTCGCCCCTCTCTCTGGTCTCTCTCTAGCCTTATACGCTGTGAACCTTGTAAAACCACCATAAAAACATAACATTTTGATAATAAAACATGTCCATAAGTTTCCCGGTGCCACACACAGACTTTAACAAGCCGTAGAACTTTGAATGTCAATAGAAAGGTGTGGAAGTAGTTCATATCGCCTGAATAATGCATGGCAGACCGGCACTTTATGCACTTTAAAATGCCATGTTTTGACTTTGCCGTTTCTTTTCTCCTTCCTCCTTACACTTGGACAATGACACTTTCTCTCCAACCTCCATTGACTCCTCTCCTCATTCCGTCTCTAATAGACCTTTACATAAACCGCCTTTTTTTCTGTCCCAAGCCCCATTTGAAAGCATTGTGGCGATGCTGTGTTTTCTCCGCCGCCTCGAGCCGTGTATTTTTAGCCCGATTCCGCTCATAATGTAAGTGACGATAATGATCAGCTGCCGCGCGATGTCTATTAGCGGCGTGCGGCCCTGTCATTTCCACTTAATACCTGGTGCTTAAATGCTATGCGTCTGAACTCGGCGTTTAAAGCGGCGCAGCGGGCGGCTTTACGCGGCAGTTGTTATGGCCGCCAGAGGTTTATTGTGTTTTTAAAGGTTCAAGGTTCTTCAGAAAATCATGGTGACTCCTGTGGATGCACCGGAGACGCCGTGTTCCAGCTTCTTCCCTCTGGTAGAAGATACTTTATTGATCCCCGTCGAAAAAATGCCAGCTTGTTTTGAACCGTTTGCTCTGCTCTGGTTCAGAGTGAAATTCTGAATGCTTTATTGACATAAAAAAGGCAAACAGTGGGGCGGCTGCGGCTGTAATGTGGCAAACTGTGGTTGTGTCCTTGTGCAAGACACTTCCCCCACATTAGAATGAGTCTGGTGTGTGTGTGAATGGTTGGTGGTGCTGGGAGGGGCTGATGGCACAGACCGGTGGCCTTGCTTCGCTTCTGTCAGTGTGCCCCAGGGCAGCTGTGGCTACAGTAGTTGTTTATAGCCACATTTTAAACCATAGAAAAACCCAGTTACCATAGCAACATGATGTTTACTTACTACCAGTTAGCATTTGGTTAGCGTTTCGACAAACTGCTTATATTTTGAGGTTTTGTTTTCCGTCTCAGAAAGTCCAGTCTCTGAACCGTGCTCTACAAACACACTCTCCTTGCTTTGCCTTGAACACATTTGTCAAAGGAACATAGGAGGATGTTGTACTTCCGGGTGGATCATCAACACTATTGGTCCTCACAACTGTCAATCATTCTGGTAGATGGATACTTTACTGATCCCATTGGAGAAATGCAGGTCGCAGCAAAAACACATCCATCCAAACAAACATAACACATGAATCCTCTCTGCTCTGGTCTGGACCAGTGTAAAACCATGAATCCTCACTGCTCTGGTCTGGACCAGTGTAAAAACCATGAATCCTCTCTGCTCTGGTCTGGACCAGTGTAAAACCATGAATCCTCTCTGCTCTGGTCTGGACCAGTGTAAAAACCATGAATCGTCTCTGCTCTGGTCTGGACCAGTGTAAAAACCATGAATCGTCTCTGCTCTGGTCTGGACCGGTGTAAAACCATGAATCCTCTCTGCTCTGGTCTGGACCAGTGTAAAACCATGAATCCTCTCTGCTCTGGTCTGGACCAGTGTAAAAACCATGAATCCTCTCTGCTCTGGTCTGGACCAGTGTAAAACCATGAATCCTCTCTGCTCTGGTCTGGACCAGTGTAAAAACCATGAACCCTCTCTGCTCTGGTCTGGACCAGTGTAAAACCATGAATCGTCTCTGCTCTGGTCTGGACCAGTGTAAAAACCATGAATCGTCTCTGCTCTGGTCTGGACCGGTGTAAAACCATGAATCCTCTCTGCTCTGGTCTGGACCAGTGTAAAAACCATGAATCCTCTCTGCTCTGGTCTGGACCAGTGTAAAACCATGAATCCTCTCTGCTCTGGTCTGGACCAGTGTAAAAACCATGAATCCTCTCTGCTCTGGTCTGGACCAGTGTAAAACCATGAATCCTCTCTGCTCTGGTCTGGACCAGAGTAAAACCATGAATCCTCTCTGCTCTGGTCTGGACCAGTGTAAAACCATGAATCCTCTCTGCTCTGGTCTGGACCAGAGTAAAACCATGAATCCTCTCTGCTCTGGTCTGGACCAGTGTAAAAACCATGAATCCTCTCTGCTCTGGTCTGGACCAGTGTAAAAACCATGAATCCTCTCTGCTCTGGTCTGGACCAGTGTAAAACCATGAACACTGAACTGCAGCATCATCTCAGGCAGAAAAAAAATAAATAAAAAATAACAATTATAAAATTCTCCCTGGTCCGGTTTTTAACTTTTGCATTTGCTGGAAGTGTGCTGTGTTTCCATGGCAACGCGGGGACTCGACTCGGATCCAAACCCGCCCGGAGACACGCGGGCAGACGTAGCATATGTATGTGAGGCTCCGGGGGTTTCTCAATCTGTGATTCGCGACACGGAGGAGATAATTCTGGTTGTTGATTTCACTAATGTGTTTTGACGCCGCCGCTGTGAGGAGGAAGGGCCTCGAGACTAATTGAAGGCGACAATACGAGAAAAGTGAAGACAGAAGTGTCAAACGTTTGCAAGTCAGTGATTTATGGTCAAAAGTGTTGAATTGCTCTGGGACACAGAGAGACTTATGGTGCTTTCAGACCAGATCATGCTGCGTCGGCTTTCAATGCAGAGTCAATGGTGACGCGCGTTTGAGCGTCAAAACGCAAGCAGAGACACACGGACTGTTCTGTAGAGACGCACGGACTGTTCTGTAGAGACGCACGGACTGTTCTGTAGAGACGCACGGACTGTTCAGTAGAGACGCACGGACTGTTCTGTAGAGACGCACAGACTGTTCTGTAGAGACGCACGGACTGTTCTGTAGAGACGCACGGACTGTTCTGTAGAGACGCACGGACTGTTCAGTAGAGACGCACAGACTGTTCTGTAGAGACGCACGGACTGTTCAGTAGAGACGCACAGACTGTTCTGTAGAGACGCACGGACTGTTCAGTAGAGACGCACGGACTGTTCAGTAGAGACGCACGGACTGTTCAGTAGAGACGCACAGACTGTTCTGTAGAGACGCACGGACTGTTCTGTAGAGACGCACGGACTATTCAGTAGAGACGCACGGACTGTTCTGTAGAGACGCACGGACTGTTCTGTAGAGACGCACGGACTGTTCAGTAGAGACGCACAGACTGTTCTGTAGAGACGCACGGACTGTTCTGTAGAGACGCACGGACTGTTCAGTAGAGACGCACAGACTGTTCTGTAGAGACGCACGGACTGTTCAGTAGAGACGCACAGACTGTTCTGTAGAGACGCACGGACTGTTCTGTAGAGACGCACGGACTGTTCAGTAGAGACGCACGGACTGTTCAGTAGAGACGCACGGACTGTTCTGTAGAGACGCACAGACTGTTCTGTAGAGACGCACAGACTGTTCTGTAGAGACGCACGGACTGTTCAGTAGAGACCGCACGGACTGTTCAGTAGAGACGCACGGACTGTTCTGTAGAGACGCACAGACTGTTCTGTAGAGACGCACTGACTGTTCTGTAGAGACGCACGGACTGTTCAGTAGAGACGCACGGACTGTTCTGTAGAGACGCACAGACTGTTCTGTAGAGACGCACGGACTGTTCAGTAGAGACGCACGGACTGTTCAGTAGAGACGCACGGACTGTTCTGTAGAGACGCACAGACTGTTCTGTAGAGACGCACAGACTGTTCTGTAGAGACGCACGGACTGTTCAGTAGAGACGCACGGACTGTTCTGTAGAGACGCACGGACTGTTCTGTAGAGACGCACGGACTGTTCAGTAGAGACGCACGGACTGTTCTGTAGAGACACAAGGACTGTTCAGTAGAGACGCACGGACTGTTCTGTAGAGACGCACGGACTGTTCAGTAGAGACGCACGGACTGTTCAGTAGAGACGCACGGACTGTTCAGTAGAGACGCACGGACAGTTCAGTAGAGACGCACAGACTGTTCTGTAGAGACGCACGGACTGTTCTGTAGAGACACAAGGACTGTTCAGTAGAGACGCACGGACTGTTCTGTAGAGACGCACGGACTGTTCAGTAGTGACGCACGGACTGTTCAGTAGAGACGCACAGACTGTTCTGTAGAGACGCACGGACTGTTCTGTAGAGACACAAGGACTGTTCAGTAGAGACGCACGGACTGTTCTGTAGAGACGCACGGACTGTTCAGTAGAGACGCACCGACTGTTCTGTAGAGACGCACGGACTGTTCTGTAGAGACACAAGGACTGTTCAGTAGAGACGCACCGACTGTTCTGTAGAGACGCACGGACTGTTCTGTAGAGACACAAGGACTGTTCAGTAGAGACGCACGGACTGTTCTGTAGAGACGCACAGACTGTTCTGTAGAGACGCACGGACTGCTCTGTAGAGACGCACGGACTGTTCAGTAGAGACGCACGGACTGTTCAGTAGAGACGCACCGACTGTTCTGTAGAGACGCACGGACTGTTCAGTAGAGACACACGGACTGTTCTGTAGAGACGCACGGACTGTTCAGTAGAGACGCACCGACTGTTCTGTAGAGACGCACGGACTGTTCTGTAGAGACGCACAGACTGTTCTGTAGAGACGCACGGACTGTTCAGTAGAGACGCACCGACTGTTCTGTAGAGACACACGGACTGTTCAGTAGAGACGCACGGACTGTTCTGTAGAGACGCACGGACTGTTCTGTAGAGACACAAGGACTGTTCAGTAGAGACGCACCGACTGTTCTGTAGAGACGCACGGACTGTTCAGTAGAGACGCACCGACTGTTCTGTAGAGACGCACGGACTGTTCTGTAGAGACGCACGGACTGTTCAGTAGAGACGCACGGACTGTTCAGTAGAGACGCACCGACTGTTCTGTAGAGACGCACGGACTGTTCAGTAGAGACACACGGACTGTTCAGTAGAGACGCACGGACTGTTCTGTAGAGACGCACGGACTGCGCAGGAAAGTCGAAGGGGAGGAGCGGAAAATGGACGCCCACAGGATATAAACTTTGCTAAAGCTTTCCTCGGAACGTTCGTGCAGCGACCAATCAGAGAGCTGCAAAGTGGTCAAGGGGACATTAGCGGGCTGAGCGATCAGACTGATCATACTGTAAACAGCCAAAACAGGAGCTATACCAGGACTAAACCAGGACTACACCAGGGTTGACACGTTTGGGACTGTGTGCTTGTGAATATATGCGTTGTCATGCTCCCGTGACTTTATGCAACTGCTTTGAGTGTGTTCGCCGATGCGGAAATACCGTTTAATAATAAAATAAACGTATGCCGCACCTCCGTGAACACATACTGCTGTTATATACAGTAAAGTCACCTCCGTGAACACATACTGCTGTTATATACAGTAAAGTCACCTCCATGAACACATACTGCTGTTATATAAAGCCTGTGGAAGGTCTCTTTACACAGACACGCTGCAAAGCTGCATATTCTGTATATGCTGTAAAGAAGATCTTTACCCGAGAAGCTGCTAGCATAACTCTGTTAGCATCAGAGCCCGCCGGCTACTTCCGGCACCTCCGGCGCTGGTCAGGACGTTCTGGTGTGAAGACCCGTGCATCTGAAAACTAGAGAATGCGCGTCTGGAGAGCTGGGCTTCAGTGTTTGAGCGTTTGCCGTGTGAAAGCACCATTAGAGAGAGAGTCTAAAGGAGTCCTCTCACTTTTTCTTTCATAAATAATGTGGTTAATTTGTCCCAAACAGCCAAGGGTTTCTCTATTATGAAGTTTGATAAGTGCATTCTAGTGAGAGAGAGACCAGAGAGAGAGAGACCAGAGAGAGATCAGAGAGAGAGAGAGACCAGAGAGATCAGAGAGAGAGAGATATCAGGGAGAGAGGGAGAGAGACCAGAGAGAGAGATCAGAAAGAGAGAGAGAGACCAGAGAGAGGGATAGAGAGCAGAGCGGAATAAAAAGATCTCTGATCTCTCCCTCTCTCTGGTCTCTCTCTCTCTCTCTGGTCTCTCTCTCTCTGGTCTCTCTCTCTGGTCTCTTTCTCTCTCTCTATGGTCTCTCTCTCTCTCTGCTCTCTTTCTCTCTCTCTATGGTCTCTCTCTCTCTCTCTCGTCTCTCTCTCTCTCTGGTCTCTCTCTGGTCTGGATGGAGGAGGTTGTTGGATGTTGTTGAGGAAGTGGTTCTACTGCCGGGGTCTCTGTTGTGTGGTGTTGTAAAGTACCACTTCCCCCTAGTGGCCGGAGGCTAGAACTACATTGTTTTCAGCCTGGTCATTGTTGCTCAGGGCCTAAGTCTGCACAAGATTTGTCTGATTTGTTCACAG
The DNA here is from genome assembly GCA_964034765.1 of Knipowitschia caucasica. Classification (NCBI taxonomy): domain Eukaryota; kingdom Metazoa; phylum Chordata; class Actinopteri; order Gobiiformes; family Gobiidae; genus Knipowitschia; species Knipowitschia caucasica. The sequence goes on along the minus strand of OZ035840.1, from coordinate 2,824,533 downwards.
CATTTTACTTTTACTCTTGGGACAAACACTTATTATGAATGAAAGTTAAGTACCCCAGCTTACATACAAACACCCCCACAAACACACACACAAACACTCATAGACCCTTTCAGTCCTTTTGTGACTGGTTCAGCAGCTGAGGCCGCAGTGAAACACATTATCTCTGCCACGGTGCAAATGTTGTTTCTGTTAATGTGTTTTTTTGTCGTTAGGAAGAGTTTAGAGTCACGTTGATGCAGAGAGAGTGGGTCTGGGTCAGTCTGAGTGGGTCTGAGTGGGTCTGGGTCACGCACATCATTAACAGGGTCTGAGAGTCAGAAAGATGAATGAACACAAATGTTTTTCCTGCAGCAGTTTGTAAACACAAATCAGACACAGGATATAAATAGAGTAGAGTAGAGTAAGGGAAAGTAGGGTAGAGAAGAGAAGAGTAGAGTACAGTAGAGGAGGGTAGAAGAGAGTAGGGAGTACAGGGCGGCGGCACGGTGGCTGAGTGGATAGCACTCTCGCCTCTCAGCAAGAAGGTCCTGGGTTCGAATCCCGGTCGGACCAGGGCCTTTCTGAGTGGAGTTTGCATGTTCTCCCCGTGTCTGCATAGGTTTCCTCCGGGTACTCCAATAGTTCTAGCATGCGCCTCCTGTACTGACCCCGCTCCCATCTCTGTGTGGAGTGAGAGACTAATGCCCAAAAATAACAATTGTAAACCGCTTTGAGACTCAGATCTGCAGTGAAAAGGCGGTATATAAATAAAGATTACTTGCTAAAAATTACTTACAGTAGGGTAACAAACAGTAGAGTAGAGTAGGGTAGGATAGAGGAGAGGAGGGTAAGGTTAGGGTAGGTCAGAGTAGAGTAGGGTAGAGTAGAGCAAAGAGTAGGGTAGAGTAGAGTAGGGTAGGGGAGAGTAAAGTAGAGTAGTGTCTTTCGATGTGTGACGTGACAATGACTATATAAACTGTGTACTGCCTTTATTCTGTCTGGGAGAAAGAAACAAAGTAAACCATTGGAACTTGAGAGAAACTTAAATAAACTTCCAGAGTTTGGCGCACCACGATCCGTCTCTGTCTGCTGAATCCTGACAGATTTAGTAGCGTAGGGTAGAGTAGAGTAGGGTAGGGTAGAGTAGAGTAGAGTAGAGAAGGGTAGAGTAGAGTAGAGTAGAGTAGGGTAGGGGAGAGTAGAGTAGGGTAGAGTAAAGTAGAGTAGATAAGAGTAGAGTAAAGTAGAGTAGATAAGAGTAGAGTAGAGAAGAGTAGGGTAGAGTAGAGTAGATTAGGGTAGAGTAGAGTAGGGTAGAGTAGATTAGAGTACAGTAGGGGAGAGTAAAGTAGAGTAAAGTAAAGTAGAGTAGAGTAGTGTAGTGTAGTGTAGTGTAGAGTAGAGTAGGGTACAGTAGAGTAGAGTACAGTAGGGGAGAGTAAAGTAGAGTAGAGTAGGGGAGAGTAAAGTAGAGTAGAGTAGGGGAGAGTAAAGTAGAGTAGTGTAGGGTAGAGTAGGGTACAGTAGGGTAGGGTAGAGTAGGGTAATGCCTTGTAATGTCACGTAAACGCCAGTAGGGGGCAAAGGTCATCAACAAATACTTACACATGACTCAAAGAAACACAAACTTCACACTTTCACCGACTCTAACTTTACAAACTTCCAAACACATTAAAAGAAAATCTCCTTCTATCTCCCGTTGTATCCGCTAAAGCTAACCTTCCCAAATACTACACAATACATTTTTATTCGCAAAACAACAACAAACCCAAACCCTCTCTCCTCCGCTGACCCCGGCCTCCTCTGAGATCTCTCACTACAAAGATTGTGTATTGTTTTGTCTGGATCCCACTCCTCACACCTCAAACCCCCGAGCGAGAGGGAAGAGGGGACGCCGCTCTGCACGGAGGTCCCTGAAGGCATCGCACACTCGTAAAACACATACACACACACACACTGGAATGATGTGTGTGTGTGTGTGTGTGTGTGTTGTCGTCTCTGAGGTCATGAGGCGGAGAGAGAAGAGAGTACAGAGGTGACGACTGGTTTATTGTGCGCTGCAAATGTTTTCTCTGATGTTTTGTGTGGATTTAAAGGAAATAGAGTGGAATCTAGTTCACCCGTCTGTGGTTGAAATGATGCATTTAAAAACAGAGAGAGAGAGACCAGAGAGAGAGAGAGAGACCAGAGAGAGAGAGACCGGAGAGAGAGAGAGACCAGAGAGAGAGAGAGACCGGAGAGAGAGAGAGGCCAGAGAGAGAGAGAGACCAGAGAGAGAGAGAGGCCAGAGAGAGAGAGAGACCAGAGAGAGAGAGAGACCAGAGAGAGAGAGAGACCGGAGAGAGAGAGAGGCCAGAGAGAGACAAGAGAGAGAGAGAGAGACCAGAGAGCGAGACCAGAGAGAGAGCGAGACCAGAGAGAGAGAGAGACCAGAGAGAGAGAGAGGCCAGAGAGAGACGAGAGAGCAGAAAGAGAGACCAGAGAGAGTGAGACCGGAGAGAGAGAGAGGCCAGAGAGAGACCGAGAGAGACCAGAGAGAGATCAGAGAGAGACCAGAGAGAGAGAGAGACCAGAGAGAGACTGAGAGAGACCAGAGAGAGAGAGAGGCCAGAGAGAGAGACCAGAGAGAGACAAGAGAGATACCAGAGAGAGACCAGAGAGAGACAAGAGAGAGAGCAGAGAGAGAGAGAGAGAGACCAGAGAGAGATCAGAAAGAGACCAGAGAGAGACCAGAGAGAGACCAGAGAGAGACCAGAGAGACCAGAGAGAGACCAGAGGGAGAGCAGAGAGAGACCAGAGAGAGACCAGAGAGAGAGCAGAGAGAGACCAGAGAGAGAGACCAGAGAGAGAGAGAGAGAGAGACCAGAGAGGGACCAGAGATAGAGAGAAATCGGCCAGAGAGAGACCAGAGAGGAGGTCCAAAGGAAACAGCTCGAGCAGAGAGCGTGGGCGAGAGTCGGGGAAGAAGAGAGAGCACTTTGCCAATGAACAGTATATTTGTTTTGAGTTGGGCCAAACCAAGTGACCAGGAGAAACAGGTTTGGTTCAGTCCAAGTTTTTAGTAGAGGAAGTAAAACTCAATCTTCTAAAAAGTCTCCCCAAAAAGTCCATGGTGATTCCAGATGAAGAGTAGATCATTTTTAAACCAGAGAGGGACCAGAGAGGGACCAGAGAGGGACCAGAGAGGGACCAGAGAGGGACCAGAGAGGGACCAGAGAGAGATCAAAGAGAGACCAAAGAGAGACCAGGGAGAGACCAGGGAGAGACCAGAGAGAGACCAAAGAGAGACCAGGGAGAGGACAGAGAGAGACAAGAGAGAGACCAGAGAGAGACCAGAGAGAGACCAGAAAGAGATCAGAGAGAGACCAGAGAGAGACCAGAGAGAGACAAGAGAGAGACAAGAGAGAGACCAGAGAGAGACAAGAGAGAGACAAGAGAGAGACAAGAGAGAGACCAGAAAGAGATCAGAGAGAGAGACCAGAGTGGGACCAGAGAGAGAGAGAGACCAGAGAGGGACCAGAGAGGGACCAGAGAGGGACCAGAGAGAGATCAAAGAGAGACCAAAGAGAGACCAGGGAGAGACCAGGGAGAGACCAGGGAGAGACTAGAGAGAGACCAAAGAGAGACCAGGGAGAGGACAGAGAGAGACAAGAGAGAGACCAGAGAGAGACCAGAGAGAGACCAGAGAGAGACAAGAGAGAGACCAGAAAAAGATCAGAGAAAGAGACCAGAGTGGGACCAGAGAGAGACCAAAGAGAGACCAGAGAGGGACCAGAGAGGGACCAGAGAGAGATCAAAGAGAGACCAAAGAGAGACTAGAGAGAGACCAAAGAGAGACCAGAGAGAGACCAGAAAGAGATCAGAGAGAGACCAGAGAGAGACCAGAGAGAGACCAGAGAGAGACCAGAAAGAGATCAGAGAGAGACCAGAGAGAGACCAGAGAGAGACCAGAAAGAGATCAGAGAGAGAGACCAGAGTGGGACCAGAGAGAGACCAAAGAGGGACCAGAGAGGGACCAGAGAGAGATCAAAGAGAGACCAAAGAGAGACCAGGGAGAGACCAGGGAGAGACTAGAGAGACACCAAAGAGAGACCAAAGAGAGACCAGAGAGGACAGAGAGACACAAGAGAGAGACCAGAGAGAGACCAGAAAGAGATCAGAGAGAGACAAGAGAGAGACCAGAGAGAGACCAGAGAGAGACCAGAGAGAGACCAGAAAGAGATCAGAGAGAGACAAGAGAGAGACAAGAGAGAGACAAGAGAGAGACCAGAGAGAGACCAGAAAGAGACCAGAGAGAGACCAGAGAGAGACCAGAGAGAGACAAGAGAGAGACAAGAGAGAGACAAGAGAGAGACAAGAGAGAGACCAGAAAGAGACCAGAGAGAGACCAGAAAGAGACCAGAGAGAGACCAGAGAGAGACCAGAGAGAGACCAGAAAGAGACCAGAGAGAGACCAGAGAGAGACCTGAGAGAGACCAGAAAGAGACCAGAGAGAGACCAGAGAGAGACCAGAGAGAGACCAGAAAGAGATCAGAGAGAGACAAGAGAGAGACAAGAGAGAGACAAGAGAGAGACCAGAGAGAGACCAGAAAGAGACCAGAGAGAGACCAGAGAGAGACCAGAGAGAGACAAGAGAGAGACAAGAGGATGACCGGCACTCTCTCCTTTCCTCAAAACCATAAACGAGAGAAAGACCAGAGAAGGACCGGCACAACAATCTCTCCTCTCCTCACACATGACGACCGGCACAACACCCATAAACTCCCTGATTGCCCCGGTTCACATTGAAACATTTAACGGCTTGCTTTGGAGCGCGCGGTAATGGCCGGGCGCGGGCATATGTTAATTCCCCCTGACCTGTCGCGCAAGCTAACGGCTAATTGTCTCCGGTGGATGACATTCCGAGATGACTGCCGCCGCCGTACGGGCCAATTAACAGCCGCGAGCGTGGAATCGCATCGCAGCCGACGGGCGACGCTTGTTGGCAGATTTCAAGCCGATTTCCAGATGGAGAAGTCAGAAGCGGCCGGTCCCTGAACGGAACGAGACCGAGGTTTTTTTTTTGGTGATTGGTGATTTATGCGGCGGGAATGTGGGGAACAGATTAACAATTAAAACGATGGTAAAGTCACATGGGACAGATTGGGGAGGAGTGAAATTCTCATTCAGATTCATAGACAAGGGAGATAAAAGAGAGAGGAGAGAAGAGAGACGAGAGAGAGAGAAGAGAGAGAGAGACTAGGGAGAGAGAAGAGAGAGACTAGGGAGAGAGAGACTAGAAAGAGAGAAGAGAGAGAGAGAGAAGAGAGACTAGAGAGAGAGAAGAGAGACTAGGGAGAGAGACGAGAGAGAGAAGAGAGAGAGAGACTAGGGAGAGAGAAGAGAGAGACTAGGGAGAGAGAAGAGAAGGACTAGAGAGAGAGAAGATAGACTATAGAGAGAGATGAAAGAGAGAAGAGAGAGAGACTAGGGAGAGAGATGAGAGAGAATAGGGAGAGAAAAGAGAGAGAAGAGAAGAAAGAGAGAGACCAGAGAGATACTAAAGAGGGACCAGAGAGAGACCAGAGAGAGACCAGAGAGAGACCAGAGAGAGACCAGTGAGAGACCAGAGAGAGACCAGAGAGAGACCAGAGAGAGACCAGAGAGAGACCAGAGAGAAACCAGAGAGAGACCAGAGAGAGAGACCAGAGAGAGACCAGAGAGAGACCAGAGAGAGACCAGAGAGAGACCAGAGAGAGACCAGAGAGAGACCAGAGAGAAACCAGAGAGAGACCAGAGAGAGAGACCAGAGAGAGACCAGAGAGAGACCAGAGAGAGACCAGAGAGAGACCAGAGAGAGACCAGAGAGAGACCAGAGAGAGACCAGAGAGAGACTAAAGAGGGCGTTATTTTAATGTGTGTCTTGTTAATTATCTCGTCATGACCTCAGAGAAAGCGTTTGTGTTCAGGCTCAGGCCCAAACCAAGAGGGAGCGAGAGAAAAAAGATTAAGTATTAATGATAAATGCAGTTAGATAGTAATAATAATAATAATAATAATAATGATAATAATAATAATAATAATAATAATAATAATAATAATAATAATACATATAAAAGTAATTTACACAAAAGGGAGAGATACAATGAAATGAAATGAAATTATTATTGTGGCTGGTTTAGTCCTCTCCTGGTCCTCTTCTGGTCCAACCATGTGGCTCGGTCAGTCCTCTCCTGGTTCCTCACATAGTTTGAGGCCACTGCAGGATCAGAGTCTTGGCCTCTGGTTTGACTTTCTCTCTGTGTGAAAATGTTGGAGCTGCTTTAAACTGGGACAAAAGACAAAGCTCAGAATATTTATCTCAGAAAACCTCCACAGAAGAGTCTGAGTCTGTGAAACCTGGGAGAGAAACCTCCACAGAAGAGTCTGAGTCTGTGAAACCTGGGAGAGAAACCTCCACAGAAGAGTCTGAGTCTGTGAAACCTGGGAGAGAAACCTCCACAGAAGAGTTTGAGTCTGTGAAACCTGGGAGAGAAACCTCCACAGAAGAGTTTGAGTCTGTGAAACCTGGGAGAGAAACCTCCACAGAAGAGTCTGAGTCTGTGAAACCTGGGAGAGAAACCTCCACAGAAGAGTCTGAGTCTGTGAAACCTGGGAGAGAAACCTCCACAGAAGAGTCTGAGTCTGAGAAACCTGGGAGAGAAACCTCCACAGAAGAGTTTGAGTCTGAGAAACCTGGGAGAGAAACCTCCACAGAAGAGTTTGAGTCTGAGAAACCTGGGAGAGAAACCTCCACAGAAGAGTCTGAGTCTGTGAAACCTGGGAGAGAAACCTCCACAGAAGAGTCTGAGTCTGTGAAACCTGGGAGAGAAACCTCCACAGAAGAGTCTGAGTCTGTGAAACCTGGGAGAGAAACCTCCACAGAAGAGTCTGAGTCTGTGAAACCTGGGAGAGAAACCTCCACAGAAGAGTCTGAGTCTGTGAAACCTGGGAGAGAAACCTCCACAGAAGAGTCTGAGTCTGTGAAACCTGGGAGAGAAACCTCCACAGAAGAGTCTGAGTCTGAGAAACCTGGGAGAGAAACCTCCACAGAAGAGTCTGAGTCTGAGAAACCTGGGAGAGAAACCTCCACAGAAGAGTTTGAGTCTGTGAAACCTGGGAGAGAAACCTCCACAGAAGAGTTTGAGTCTGTGAAACCTGGGAGAGAAACCTCCACAGAAGAGTCTGAGTCTGTGAAACCTGGGAGAGAAACCTCCACAGAAGAGTCTGAGTCTGTGAAACCTGGGAGAGAAACCTCCACAGAAGAGTCTGAGTCTGTGAAACCTGGGAGAGAAACCTCCACAGAAGAGTCTGAGTCTGAGAAATCTGGGAGAGAAACCTCCACAGAAGAGTCTGAGTCTGTGAAACCTGGGAGAGAAACCTCCACAGAAGAGTCTGAGTCTGAGAAACCTGGGAGAGAAACCTCCACAGAAGAGTTTGAGTCTGAGAAACCTGGGAGAGAAACCTCCACAGAAGAGTCTGAGTCTGAGAAACCTGGGAGAGAAACCTCCACAGAAGAGTTTGAGTCTGAGAAACCTGGGAGAGAAACCTCCACAGAAGAGTCTGAGTCTGTGAAACCTGGGAGAGAAACCTCCACAGAAGAGTTTGAGTCTGTGAAACCTGGGAGAGAAACCTCCACAGAAGAGTTTGAGTCTGTGAAACCTGGGAGAGAAACCTCCACAGAAGAGTCTGAGTCTGTGAAACCTGGGAGAGAAACCTCCACAGAAGAGTCTGAGTCTGTGAAACCTGGGAG
>OZ035840.1:2804283-2814283 GCA_964034765.1 Knipowitschia caucasica | reverse complement strand
TTCTCACAGTTTTTCGACTTTGCTCATTTCTTTTGCAATCTGCTGCTCTGTTCTGGGAAATCAACCGCAAAGATTATTTAGGATCGTTTGGCAAAAATAAATTCAGAAATGTGAAATCTGGGCGGAAATGTTTACAGCGTTCATTATAACTGCAACTTACCTTTTTTTGTCTATTACTGTGGAAATGTCTCAGCAAGAAGGGTTCGAATCCCGGGTGGAACAGGTGGAGTGGAGTTTGCATGTTCTCCCCGTCTCGGCGTAGGTTTCTTCCCAGGGTGATTCCCCAACTATTGATAATATGCACAATAGGTCTGGCATGCCTTTTCCAAATAGCAACCTCGCAGAAAAAAAAGAAGAAAAAAAAAGCTGTGTGACTCTGGTCTGTGAAAGGCGTTATATAATTTAATATGCATCCCTTTGATACAGGACAGTATACATTTATCACCTCATAGACTAAGTGGCTGAAGTGTCTTGCCCAAGGACACAACGACAGCAGACATCAGTGGGAGTCTCACAGTGGGAGAAGGTCTCGCGGTGGACTTGAACCCACAACCTTCAGGCTCTACCAACTGAGCCACTGAGCCACACATCAAGTGAGAGAGAAGGGAGTCCCAGGTGTGAGCCAAGGGGAAGGCCCCCACGTCTGTGTTCATGGTCTGTGTTCATGGTCTCTGTTCATGGTCTGTGTTCATTGTCTGTGTTCATTGTCTGTGTTCATGGTCTGTGTTCATGGCCTGTGTTCATGGTCTGTGTTCATGGTCTCTGTTCATGGTCTGTGTTCATGGTCTGTGTTCATGGCCTGTGTTCATGGTCTCTGTTCATGGTCTCTGTTCATGGTCTCTGTTCATTGTCTGTGTTCATGGTCTCTGTTCATGGTCTGTGTTCATGGTCTGTGTTCATGGCCTGTGTTCATGGTCTGTGTTCATGGTCTCTGTTCATGGTCTGTGTTCATGGTCTGTGTTCATGGCCTGTGTTCATGGTCTCTGTTCATGGTCTCTGTTCATGGTCTGTGTTCATGGTCTGTGTTCATGGTCTCTGTTCATGGTCTCTGTTCATGGTCTCTGTTCATGGTCTGTGTTCATGGTCTCTGTTCATGGTCTCTGTTCATGGCCTGTGTTCATGGTCTCTGTTCATGGTCTGTGTTCATGGTCTCTGTTCATGGTCTCTGTTCATGGTCTCTGTTCATGGTCTGTGTTCATGGTCTGTGTTCATGGTCTCTGTTCATGGTCTGTGTTCATGGTCTGTGTTCATGGTCTCTGTTCATGGTCTGTGTTCATGGTCTCTGTTCATGGTCTGTGTTCATGGTCTCTGTTCATGGTCTGTGTTCATGGTCTCTGTTCATGGTCTGTGTTCATGGTCTGTGTTCATGGTCTGTGTTCATGGTCTGTGTTCATGGTCTCTGTTCATGGTCTGTGTTCATGGTCTCTGTTCATGGTCTGTGTTCATGGTCTGTGTTCATGGTCTCTGTTCATGGTCTCTGTTCATGGTCTCTGTTCATGGTCTCTGTTCATTGTCTCTGTTCATGGTCTGTGTTCATGGTCTCTGTTCAAGGTCCGTGTTCATGGTCTCTGTTCATGGTCTCTGTTCATTGTCTCTGTTCATGGTCTGTGTTCATTGTCTGTGTTCATGGTCTGTGTTCATGGTATGTGTTAATGGTCTGTGTTCATGGTCTCTGTTCATGGTCTCTGTTCATGGTCTGTGTTCATGGTCTCTGTTCATGGGCTGTGTTCATGGTCTGTGTTCATGGTCTGTGTTCATTGTCTCTGTTCATGGTCTCTGTTCATGGTCTCTGTTCATGGTCTGTGTTCATGGTCTCTGTTCATGGTCTCTGTTCATGGTCTGTGTTCATGGTCTGTGTTCATGGTCTGTGTTCATGGTCTCTGTTCATGGTCTGTGTTCATGGTCTGTGTTCATGGTCTGTGTTCATGGTCTGTGTTCATGGTCTCTGTTCATGGTCTGTGTTCATGGTCTGTGTTCATGGTCTGTGTTCATGGTCTGTGTTCATGGTCTGTGTTCATGGTCTCTGTTCATGGTCTGTGTTCATGGTCTGTGTTCATGGTCTGTGTTCATGGTCTGTGTTCATGGTCTCTGTTCATGGTCTCTGTTCATGGTCTGTGTTCATGGTCTGTGTTCATGGTCTGTGTTCATGGTCTGTGTTCATGGTCTGTGTTCATGGTCTCTGTTCATGGTCTGTGTTCATGGTCTCTGTTCATGGTCTGTGTTCATGGTCTGTGTTCATGGTCTCTGTTCATGGTCTCTGTTCATGGTCTCTGTTCATGGTCTCTGTTCATTGTCTCTGTTCATGGTCTGTGTTCATGGTCTCTGTTCAAGGTCCGTGTTCATGGTCTCTGTTCCTGGTCTCTGTTCATTGTCTCTGTTCATGGTCTGTGTTCATGGTCTGTGTTCATGGTCTGTGTTCATGGTATGTGTTAATGGTCTGTGTTCATGGTCTCTGTTCATGGTCTCTGTTCATGGTCTGTGTTCATGGTCTCTGTTCATGGGCTGTGTTCATGGTCTGTGTTCATGGTCTGTGTTCATTGTCTCTGTTCATGGTCTCTGTTCATGGTCTCTGTTCATGGTCTGTGTTCATGGTCTCTGTTCATGGTCTCTGTTCATGGTCTCTGTTCATGGTCTCTGTTCATGGTCTCTGTTCATGGTCTGTGTTCATGGTCTGTGTTCATGGTCTCTGTTCATGGTCTGTGTTCATGGTCTGTGTTCATGGTCTGTGTTCATGGTCTGTGTTCATGGTCTCTGTTCATGGTCTGTGTTCATGGTCTGTGTTCATGGTCTGTGTTCATGGTCTCTGTTCATGGTCTGTGTTCATGGTCTGTGTTCATGGTCTGTGTTCATGGTCTGTGTTCATGGTCTCTGTTCATGGTCTCTGTTCATGGTCTGTGTTCATGGTCTGTGTTCATGGTCTGTGTTCATGGTCTGTGTTCATGGTCTCTGTTCATGGTCTGTGTTCATGGTCTGTGTTCATGGTCTCTGGGAAATTAACATGGAAACTTAACTGGGAGATTTTGGAAATCCCGAAAGAGCAGGTATCACACATTAAGATTAAAACTAATAAATGAAGTGCAGAGAATCAAAACGTCCAAAAATCTAAATTTAAAGCTGCACTAACTCACTCTGAGACATTTTCTAGTGTGAGCGCTGGCCTCTCTCTCCTGCTCCCCCTCCCCCTCCCCCTCCCCGCACGGAGCTGTCATAGTAAGGTCTGGATTGTCTACATTGACTCCGTGAACAGGTGGGAGGGGCTAACTCGTTTTGCAGATTGAAACGATTGGATCTGAGTTTACTGTGACGTATGTAATAAGCCCGAGTGAGTCGTTAGCATTTAGCCTAGCTTTAGCAATCTCCTTTGCCGCTAACAGAGCCCGTGGGGAGTAACGCTACAACTTTTCCAGCGATTACATTTGCTAAACATTCCTCTTGCTCCGGCTTCAGTTTCTTGATAGAACCAGACCAGATTATTTTACTATCGCATTCTTCCCCAAACTACGACCTGCCCGTTCGACGCTAATTCTTGACGTCACCCACAACTAACTACAACACCCGCCTCCCGCGCTCTCTGATTGGTCGGTCGAAATTCCACCGATTGTATTCGCAAACACAGGGACCAGACCCAGACGTTACCTGCAGGACATGATGACTGAGCAGAGAGTACAGATGGATAAGACCAGACTAGAATCCACCCAATATCTCAGAAAACCTCTGCAGAAGAGTCAAACCATTAATCAAAACTTTCAGATCATTTATTAATAAAGTCCTGTATCAAAGGGTTCTAAGTCCTGTATCAAAGGGTTCTAAGTCCTGTTTCAAAGGGTTCTAAGTCCTGTATCAAAGGGTTCTAAGTCCTGTTTCAAAGGGTTCTAAGTCCTGTATCAAAGGGTTCTAAGTCCTGTTTCAAAGGGTTCTAAGTCCTGTATCAAAGGGTTCTAAGTCCTGTATCAAAGGGTTCTAAGTCCTGTATCAAAGGGTTCTAAGTCCTGTATCAAAGGGCTTCTAAGTCCTGTATCAAAGGGATGCAGGTACCATTGTGTAAGAATCTGTCGTAGCATTCAAAGTCAGGTATCAAAGGGTTTAAAGTCCTGTATCAAAGGGTTCTAAGTCCTGTATCAAAGGGTTCTAAGTCCTGTATCAAAGGGTTCTAAGTCCTGTATCAAAGGGTTCTAAGTCCTGTATCAAAGGGTTCTAAGTCCTGTTTCAAAGGGTTCTAAGTCCTGTATCAAAGGGTTCTAAGTCCTGTTTCAAAGGGTTCTAAGTCCTGTATCAAAGGGTTCTAAGTCCTGTTTCAAAGGGTTCTAAGTCCTGTATCAAAGGGTTCTAAGTCCTGTTTCAAAGGATTCTAAGTCCTGTATCAAAGGGTTCTAAGTCCTGTTTCAAAGGGTTCTAAGTCCTGTATCAAAGGGTTCTAAGTCCTGTATCAAAGGGTTCTAAGTCCTGTATCAAAGGGTTCTAAGTCCTGTATCAAAGGGTTCTAAGTCCTGTATCAAAGGGTTCTAAGTCCTGTATCAAAGGGTTCTAAGTCCTGTATCAAAGGGTTCTAAGTCCTGTATCAAAGGGTTCTAAGTCCTGTATCAAAGGGTTCTAAGTCCTGTTTCAAAGGGTTCTAAGTCCTGTATCAAAGGGCTTCTAAGTCCTGTATCAAAGGGATGCAGGTACCATTGTGTAAGAATCTGTCGTAGCATTCAAAGTCAGGTATCAAAGGGTTTAAAGTCCTGTATCAAAGGGTTCTAAGTCCTGTATCAAAGGGTTCTAAGTCCTGTATCAAAGGGTTCTAAGTCCTGTATCAAAGGGTTCTAAGTCCTGTATCAAAGGGTTCTAAGTCCTGTTTCAAAGGGTTCTAAGTCCTGTATCAAAGGGTTCTAAGTCCTGTTTCAAAGGGTTCTAAGTCCTGTATCAAAGGGTTCTAAGTCCTGTTTCAAAGGGTTCTAAGTCCTGTATCAAAGGGTTCTAAGTCCTGTTTCAAAGGGTTCTAAGTCCTGTATCAAAGGGTTCTAAGTCCTGTTTCAAAGGGTTCTAAGTCCTGTATCAAAGGGTTCTAAGTCCTGTATCAAAGGGTTCTAAGTCCTGTTTCAAAGGGTTCTAAGTCCTGTATCAAAGGGTTCTAAGTCCTGTTTCAAAGGGTTCTAAGTCCTGTATCAAAGGGTTCTAAGTCCTGTATCAAAGGGTTCTAAGTCCTGTATCAAAGGGTTCTAAGTCCTGTATCAAAGGGTTCTAAGTCCTGTATCAAAGGGTTCTAAGTCCTGTATCAAAGGGTTCTAAGTCCTGTATCAAAGGGTTCTAAGTCCTGTATCAAAGGGTTCTAAGTCCTGTATCAAAGGGTTCTAAGTCCTGTATCAAAGGGTTCTAAGTCCTGTTTCAAAGGGTTCTAAGTCCTGTATCAAAGGGCTTCTAAGTCCTGTCCTACTACTACTATTGCTGTTGTACTGGACAGAAATGTGTGTCAAAATGAACACAGAAAAAACGTGTTTATAATCCGTCCATCTCCGTTTGCTGCACATCTCTCAAAACATCAGAACCGCCGCGTTGCCGTTCGCGCGCCGCAGCTTGAAACTCCTTTGCAGTCTGTCTTTCTCTCTCTGCTCTCGTCCGATCGTAGCGGCGTCTCTGACAGTTTCTCTGCGTCGTGGCTAAACTGAGGAGATTTCTGTGAGACGGCGTTGTCAACAACAGCATATGGGACGTTAATTGCTTCGCTAACACAAACACTCGCCTTATCTCGTTAGTTTCTTGTCAGATTTGTGTGTCGCTCTGACGTCTGCAGATAAAAGACGGAAAATAATCAGCGGCGGCCGGAGTCTAAACGGCGAGACTGACGGTTTGGTGATTTCACCAAAGATGGGAAAGGATCGACTCTTCACAGACAGTCTACTCTTCAAACGCTGATTCTTACACAATGGTACATGTATCAAAGGATCAAAGGATCAAAGGTTCAAAGTCATGTATCAAAGGGTTCTAAGTCATGTATCAAAGGGTTCTAAGTCCTGTTTCAAAAGGTTCTAAGTCCTGTATCAAAGGGATGCAGGTATCATTGTGTGAGATTCTGTCGTAGCATTCAAAGTCAGGTATCAAAGGGTTTAAAGTCATGTATCAAAGGGTTCTAAGTCCTGTATCAAAGGGTTCTAAGTCATGTTTCAAAGGGTTCTAAGTCCTGTATCAAAGGGCTTCTAAGTCCTGTATCAAAGGGATGCAGGTATCATTGTGTGAGATTCTGTCGTAGCATTCAAAGTCAGGTATCAAAGGGTTTAAAGTCATGTATCAAAGGGTTCTAAGTCCTGTATCAAAGGGTTCTAAGTCCTGTTTCAAAGGGTTCTAAGTCCTGTATCAAAGGGATGCAGGTACCATTGTGTGAGAATCTGTCGTAGCATTCAAAGTCAGGTATCAAAGGGTTTAAAGTCATGTATCAAAGGGTTCTAAGTCCTGTATCAAAGGGTTCTAAGTCCTGTTTCAAAGGGTTCTAAGTCCTGTATCAAAGGGCTTCTAAGTCCTATATCAAAGGGCTTCTAAGTCCAGTATCAAAGGGATGCAGGTATCATTGTGTGAGAATCTGTCATAGCATTCAAAGTCAGGTATCAAAGGGTTTAAAGTCATGTATCAAAGGGTTCTAAGTCCTGTATCAAAGGGTTCTAAGTCCTGTTTCAAAGGGTTCTAAGTCCTGTATCAAAGGGCTTCTAAGTCATGTATCAAAGGGATGCAGGTACCATTGTGTGAGAATCTGTCCAAGCATTCAAAGTCAGGTATCAAAGGGTTTTAAGTCCTGTATCAAAGGGTTCTAAGTCCTGTATCAAAGGGTTCTAAGTCCTGTTTCAAAGGGTTCTAAGTCCTGTTTCAAAGGGTTCTAAGTCCTGTATCAAAGGGTTCTAAGTCCTGTATCAAAGGGATGCAGGTACCATTGTGTGAGAATCTGTCCTAGCATTCAAAGTAAGGTATCAAAGGTTCAAAGTCCTGGGTTTGAATCCCAACCAGGACCTTTCTGAGTGAACTTTGCATGTTCTCCCCATGCCTGCTCCGGTTTCCTCCAGGTGTTCCGGTTTCCCCTACCACTAAAAACATGCTCTATAGGTCTGAATGTAATGAGTGAGTGAATGGTGTTTGGTCGGAGGCTTTGATGGACCAGTGTGTTCGGGTCTCGCTTCCGTCCTCACCGTGGATGACTGAAAAATCTGATTTCTGAACATTGTGAAGCACCTTGGTCTGTAAAATGCGCTATATAAATAAACATCACATACTTCTTCATATAACTCTGTGCATATTAAATGACACTAATGACATAAAACCTGTGATTTTTCTCCTTTTCTATCCAGTTCTTTAGTTTTTCTGTACTTTTAGAAGTCACGAAGTGTGAGTGTGTTTCGCTGACAGCGCGGCTTTTTCCCAAAGTCACTGAAATGTTTGGACCAAATCAAGGAGACGAGCGTCGTTTGACATTCACAAAAAACAAAAAGAAACGTGTCCAAATGTGTTGTTGCTGATTTAGACGTTATGTTCCGTCGGGTTTGTTTCACGGGAAAAGTGAATGGGCCGAGTTCAAGAACAGAAAACGCTGCGAGGAGGTTCTGCTGATCTGCACAATGACTCGTGCAGGTCTCTGTGTGAGGGACGGACTCGTGCTGGTCTCTGTGTGAGGGACGGACTCGTGCTGGTCTCTGTGTGAGGGACAGACTCGTGCTGGTCTCTGTGTGAGGGACGGACTCGTGCTGGTCTCTGTGTGAGGGACGGACTCGTGCTGGTCTCTGTGTGAGGGACGGACTCGTGCGGGTCTCTGTGTGAGGGACGGACTCGTGCTGGTCTCTGTGTGAGGGACGGACTCGTGCTGGTCTCTGTGTGAGGGACGGACTCGTGCTGGTCTCTGTGTGAGGGACGGACTCGTGCTGGTCTCTGTGTGAGGGACGGACTCGTGCTGGTCTCTGTGTGAGGGACGGACTCGTGCTGGTCTCTGTGTGAGGGACGGACTCGTGCTGGTCTCTGTGTGAGGGACGGACTCGTGTCTCTAGTCTCTCTCCCTCTCACTGGTCTCTCTCCAGTCTCTCTCTCCCTCTCATCTCTCTCCAGTCTCTCTCTCTCTCACTCTGGTCTCTCTCCAGTCTCTCTCTCCCTCTCACTCTGGTCTCTCTCCAGTCTCACTGTGGTCTCTCTGTGGTCTCTCTCTCTCTTTAGTCTCTGTCTCTCTAATCTCTCACCCTGGTCTCTATATGGTCTTTCTCTCTTTGTGTCCTCTCTCCAGTCCCTTTCTGGTCTCTCTCTTTCTTTGGTCTCTGTCTCTCTAATCTCACACTCAGTGGTCTCTCTCTCTGGTCTCTCTCTCTTCTCTCTCTCTGGTCTCTCTCTTTTGTCTCTGTCTACTTAGACTCTCTCTCTAATCTCTCACACTGGTCTCTATCTGGTCTCTGTGTTGTTCATCAAAACAAACTCTCAAACAAGTTATTTCCAATGAACAGATGAGCTTGTGCTCAGCTTTAATTGCATGGCCAACAAACATCATTTATCACAGGAAGTGCTCTCTTACTTTGTGCTCTCTGACTGACATCCACTGACTTGACTCACTAGGGACACCACCAGGCTGGTAAAATGCATGACACTGAATGCATATCAAGACATCTCCCTTTCTTTAAAGTCAGAATCCTTACACAATGCAAAGAATAAAACATTGTAAACATGTTATTTAGCTTAGCTCACTGTTATTTTTGTTTTTATATCACCAAGTGCAAAAACAGAATTTTTTTTTTTAAGATTGTTTTTTTCTTTTTAAGTGATGACCAGTGATCACACGGAAAAACAATAAAAACAACAAAATGTGGTTAACACATTCACAACATCAGTCTATCAGGCTTCTTAGTCTGACGTCCAGACCTTCTCAGAACTGGTGCTGAAGATGCCTCTTCTTCAGTAGATTCCTTTACAGGTATTGTGTCAGTTGGAATAGACACAGCATGTTCATCTTCAACATCACAACTGGACTCTTGGAAGTGTTCCTTGGTCTTCAGAAGGTGACGACGATTCCTTCTGAGAACGCTTCCATCCTCAGTCCTCACTTCATACGACCTTGGACCAACTTCCTGAAGAACTGTTGCTTTTCGATTCCAGGCATCTTGGTCTCGAATTCTCACAACATCCTCCTTTGCAAGAGTTGAGAGAGGTTTGGTCGATCTGTCAAAGTAATGTTTTTGTTTTAATTTGAGCTTGTCCATTTTTGAGTGTATCTCAGTACGTTCTCTCATCTCTGTGTAGCTGGGTAGAGTTGTGCGCAACTTCCGATTCATCAACAGCTCAGCATGAGATAAACCACACTCAAGAGAAGAGGATCTGTAACTCAAGAGAGCAAGATAGGGATCTGATTTGCTGTCCGTGGCCTTTCTCAAAAGCTGTTTGACGATATGCACCCCTTTCTCAGCTTTTCTGTTTGCTTGGGGATGCTGAGGACTGGAGGTCACATGATTAAATCCATACAGTCTAGAAAACTGCTGCCATTCCTTGCAGTTGTAACATGGTCCATTGTCACTTACTACAGTCTCTGGGATTTCGTGTCTGGCAAAAAAAGATTTAACATGTGTAATAACACTTGATGCTGTTGTACTTGTGAGCAAGGCAATTTCAGGATAGTTGGAGTAAAAGGCAATAACTAACAGATAGTCTTTCCCATTATGGTGAAATAGATCAGTTCCTACTTTCTCCCATGGAGCTGCGGGAAGATTTGGAATCAACATAGGCTCCCTTGCTTGTTTGCTCTGGTACTTCTGACAAGTTTCACATTTTCCAATCATATTTTCAATGTTTTTATTAATGCCAGGCCAATAGACTGTATCTCTGGCTCGTCTCTTACATTTTTCGACTCCCAAGTGCCCCTCATGTATTCTCTGTAGAATTTCATTTCTTAAACTCTGAGGAACCACTATCCTTTTTCCCCTTAGCAGTAGTCCATTTGCCACACTGAGCTCTGATCTAAAGTTGTAATATTTTGGACAAGACCCTCTGGGCCAACCACTTTGAATGTGAG
>OZ035840.1:2796783-2799283 GCA_964034765.1 Knipowitschia caucasica | reverse complement strand
AACCCAGCCGTCTGCTTAAACCCACTATTCTCATCCATCACTCTCAATTCTAAACTTCTCCAAACTTTCTCCCCAAATTTCCCAAAAGTTCCAGGTCATTTGGTGGGTATAGGCTCTGTGTGTGTGTGTGTGTGTGTGTGTGGGGTGTGTGTGTGTGTGTTCATTATCGCGGGTGTGTGTGTCCGTATAGAGACCTGTCACTTCTCGGAGGGAGCAGCGGCTGATGGAATGTCGCTCATCCATTTGCATAGAGTCCCCGTGCGCACACACAGGTAGACACACACACACACACACACACACACACACACACACACACACACACACACACACACACACAGACAGACAGACAGACGGACAGAAATACGCACATGGTCACGGCGCGCACACTCACACACACTTACATACACACTCAAACACTGTACGTATAAACACACACACAGACACACAAACAGACATATACTGCCCGCTCATACACACACACACACAGACACACACACAGACACACACACACACACACACACACACTCGGCCCGCGCTGTCACTGCTCATTATCAGCAGCAGCTCGTCATTTAAGAATCCACAAAAACACGTCTCAAGCTTTGTCTGACAGAGAGAGACACGTTCTCTGGTCTCGCTCTAGTCTCTCTGGTCTCGCTCTAGTCTCTCTGGTCTTGCTCTTGTCTCTCTCTGGTCTCTCTCTAGTCTCTCTGGTTCTCTCTCTCTGGCCTCCTTCTGGTCTCTCTCTGGTCTCTCTCTGGCCTCCTTCTGGTCTCTCTCTGGTCTCTCTCTGGCCTCCTTCTGGTCTCTCTCTGGTCTCGCTCTAGTCTCTCTGGTCTCTCTCTCTGGCCTCCTTCTGGTCTCTCTCTGGTCTCTCTCTGGCCTCCTTCTGGTCTCTCTCTGGTCTGGTCTCTCTGGTCTCTCTCTCTGGTCTTCTGGTCTCTCTCTCTGGCATCCTTCTCTCTGGCATCCTTCTCTCTGGCATCCTTCTGGTCTCTCTCTGGCCTCCTTCTGGTCTCTCTCTGGTCTCGCTCTAGTCTCTCTGGTCTCTCTCTGGCATCCTTCTGGTCTCTCTCTGGTCTCTCTCTCTGGTCTCTCTCTGGTCTCTCTCTGGTCTCTCTCTGGTCTCTCTCTCTCTGGTCTGGAGGAGAGGACTAGAAAGAGAAGAGAAGTAGAAATGCAGGAGCAGAAGGATTGAGCCTGAGACAGTTCCTTAACTCTCCAAAAGTCCAAAACTTTCCAGACCGTGCTCTTGTGGACCGGGCTGAGGACTCTCTCGCCCTTCTCTCTCGCTCCTCTCTCTCGCTCCTCTCTCTCACTCCTCTCTCTCTCCCCTCTCTCTCGCTCCTCTCTCTCACTCCTCTCTCTCTCCCTGCTCTCTCGCTCCTCTCTCTCGCTCCGCTCTCCTCATGGTGCAGATAAAGCAGATAAGTTTATTTGAAAAACTTTGTAAAACTGGCGTCAGGAGCCAGAGCCTTAAAACAGATAAGACCAGCATAAGGTTCTGGACACGAGCCAAGACCAGGAAAACCCTACGACTTACACGACCAAGGGCAGAGTGGAGGTATGAGACCAGGGAGAGACCAGAGGGAGACCAGAGAGAGACCAGAGAGAGACCAGAGAGAGACCAGAGAGAGACCAGAGAGAGAGACCAGAGAGAGACCAGAGAGAGACCAGAGAGAGAGACCAGAGAGAGACCAGAGAGAGAGACCAGAGAGAGACCAGAGAGAGACCAGAGAGAGAGACCAGAGAGAGACCAGAGAGAGAGACCAGAGAGAGACCAGAAGAGAGACCAGAGAGAGACCTGATAAAGACCAAAGAGAGACCAGAGAAAGACCAGGGAGAGACCAGGGAGAGACCAGAGAGAGACAAGAGATAGAGACCAAAGAGAGACCAGAGAAAGACCAGGGAGAGACCAGAGAGAGACAAGAGAGAGAGACCAAAGAGAGAGACCAGAGAGAGACCAGATAGAGATCACAGAGAGACCAGAGAGAGACCAGAGAGAGACCAGAGAGAGACCAAATAGAGAGACCAAAGAGAGATCACAGAGAGACCAGAGAGAGACCAGAGAGAGACCAAAGAGAGAGACCAAAGAGAGACCAGAGAGAGACCAGAGAGAGACCAGAGAGAGACCAGAGAGAGACCAGAGAGAGACCAGAGAGAGACCAGAGAGAGACCAGAGAGAGAGACCAGAGAGAGACCAGAGAGAGACCAGAGAGAGAGACCAGAGAGAGACCAGAGAGAGAGACCAGAGAGAGACCAGAGAGAGACCAGAGAGAGACCTGATAAAGACCAAAGAGAGACCAGAGAAAGACCAGGGAGAGACCAGGGAGAGACCAGAGAGAGACAAGAGATAGAGACCAAAGAGAGACCAGAGAAAGACCAGGGAGAGACCAGAGAGAGACAAGAGAGAGAGACCAAAGAGAGAGACCAGAGAGAGACCAGATAGAGATCACAGAGAGACCAGAGAGAGACCAGAGAGAGACCAGAGAGAGACCAAATA
>OZ035840.1:2774283-2789283 GCA_964034765.1 Knipowitschia caucasica | reverse complement strand
TCTGGTCTCTCCCTCTGGTGTCTCTCTGGTCTCTCTCTTATCTCTCCCTGGTTTCATTCCCAGGTCTCTCCCTTGGTCTCTCTCTCTGGTGTCTCTCTGGTCTCTCTCTCTTTGGTCTCTCTCTCTGGACTTTCTCTCTGATCTCTTTAACTGGTGTTTCTCTGGTCTCTCTCTCTGTTCCTTCTCTCTAGCCCCTCTCTCTAATCTCTCTCTACTCTCTCTCTCTGGTCTCTCTCGCTCCTCTCTCTGCTCTCTCTCTCTCTGGTCTCT
Organism: Knipowitschia caucasica; assembly: GCA_964034765.1. Taxonomy (NCBI): domain Eukaryota; kingdom Metazoa; phylum Chordata; class Actinopteri; order Gobiiformes; family Gobiidae; genus Knipowitschia; species Knipowitschia caucasica. The sequence continues at coordinate 2,789,013 of OZ035840.1, read as the reverse complement.
CTCGCTCCTCTCTCTGCTCTCTCTCTCTGGTCTCTCTCTCTGGTCTCTCTCTCTGTTCTCTCTCTCTGGTCTCTCTCTCTGCTCTCTCTCTCTGGTCTCTCTCTCTCCTCTCTCTGCTCTACTCTCTCTCTCCACTTCACGACAATACAAAGAGACAGAAAATCTCCCGTTTATCCCTCATATCTCTCCCATAACTCCTCCTCAGCCTCGGCCTCGGCCTCGGTCTCGTTCTGATCTGCCACAGTGTGTTGTGTGCATATGCTCTGGTGTCGCTCTCTCGCTCTCTCAAGATGCCACTTGTCCTCCGCCACAGCAGGGGGCCCCGGCGTGTTTACATGGCACTTAAAGCCGCGCCACTAATCGCTTCTCACGCGCTAATTAGAGAGAATTCATGGACAGGAGAGCGGAAGAAAAACACATAAGACACGCCACGAGGAGAGAGAGGAAGAGAGAGAGAGAGAGAGAGAGAGAAAAGAGAGAGACAGATGAGGAGAGGAAGCGGGATTAGCTCGAGTGTTAGCGGTGACTTTAGCGACAGCAGAAAGGGCAAACTAGCATTTACATAACAACTGTTTCATTTCATTTACTGATTCGAGAACGAGAGAGCGAAACGTGAGAAGCTCATGAGAGACCAATCAGAGAGAGAAGGGACGAGGAAGCTCTGGTCTCTCTCTCTCTCTGGTCTTGCTCCTTGGTCTCTCTCTCTCTGGTTTTTCTCTCTGTTCTTTCTCGCTCTCTCTGGTCTGTAACTGGTTTCTCTATCTGATCTTTTTGGTCCCTCGGTCTGGTCTCAACGGGTCTCTTTCGTTGCTGTCTCTCTGGTCTTTTTAGTCTCTCTTTCTCTGGTATTGCTCTCTTTCTCTCTTTTGTCTTTTTGGTCTCTCTTGTCCCTGTTTCGCCCTTTCTCTCTGGTCCTTTTGGTCACTAAATCTCTCCATCTCTTGTCTCCCTCCCTGGTATCTCTGGTCTCTCTCTTCCTCTGGTATCTTACGCTCTCTCTGGTATCTCTTTCTCTCTCTGGTCTCTCTCTCTGGCATCTCTCTCTCTCTGCTCTCTCTTTCTCTCTCTGGTCTCTCACTTTCTGGCCTCTCTCTCTCTGGTCTCTCTCTCTGGCATCTCTCTCTCTGCTCTCTCTTTCTCTCTCTGGTCTCTCTCTTTCTGGCCTCTCTCTCTGGTCTCTCTCTCTGGCATCTCTCTCCATGCTCTCTCTTTCTCTCTCTGGTCTCTCTCTGGTCTCTCTCTGGTCTCTCTCTCTCTGGTCTCTCTCTCTGGTCTCTCTCTCTCTCTGGTCTCTCTCTCTCTCTCCATCTCTCTCTCTGGCCTCTCTCTCTGGTCTCTCTCTCTGGCATCTCTCTCTCTCTGGTCTCTCTTTCTCTCTCTGGTCTCTCTCTCTCTCTGGTCTCTCTCTCTCTCTGGTCTCTCTCTCTCTGGCCTCTCTCTCTCTGGCCTCTCTCTCTCTGCTCTCTCTTTCTCTCTCTGGCCTCTCTCTCTCTGCTCTCTCTTTCTCTCTCTGGTCTCTCTCTCTCTGGTCTCTCTCTCTCTCTGGCCTCTCTCTCTCTGCTCTCTCTCTCTCTCTCTGGCCTCTCTCTCTCTGGTCTCTCTCTCTCTCTGGCCTCTCTCTCTCTGCTCTCTCTTTCTCTCTCTGGTCTCTCTCTCTCTCTGGCCTCTCTCTCTCTCTGGTTTCTCTCTCTCTCTCTGCTCTCTCTCTCTCTGGCCTCTCTCTCTCTGGCCTCTCTCTCTGGTCTCTCTCTCTGCTCTCTCTCTCTCTGGCCTCTCTCTCTCTGGCCTCTCTCTCTGCTCTCTCTCTCGGCTCTCTCTTTCTCTCTCTGGTCTCTCTCTCTCTCTGGCCTCTCTCTCTCTGGCCTCTCTCTATAAGTGTATAGAGACATTGGTAAAACAGTAAAGTTACGCAGATCACCTTTAATGTCACTTGTTGTAACCTGACTTTAAACTCTCTCTGATCCAAACACAATCGAGACTTTGTGGTGTCTGCCCCGGGTCGAGTGCGGCTCCGCTGCCTCCAACACAAATCAATCCAACACAAAAGACTTTCTTTAGAGACAAAAATGTTTCCTTTTCACTTTGTTTCATGTTCACAATCGTTAAATCCTGAAGCCTCTCTCTCTGCTCTCTCTGGTCTCTCTCTGGTCTCTCTCTGGTCTCTCTCTCTAGTCTCTCTCTGGCCTCTCTCTGGTCTCTCTGGTCTCTGGTCTCTCTCTGGTCTCTCTCTGGTCTCTCTCTCTGCTCTCTCTGGTCTCTCTCTGGTCTCTCTCTGGTCTCTCTCTGGTCTCTCTCTGGTCTCTCTCTGGTCTCTCTCTGGTCTCTCTCTGGTCTCTCTCTGGTCTCTCTCTGGTCTCTCTCTGGTCTCTCTCTGGTCTCTCTCTGGTCTCTCTCTCTGGTCACTCTCTGGTCTCTCTCTGGTGTCTCTCTGGTCTCTCTCTGGTCTCTCTCTGGTCTCTCTCTAGTCTCTCTCTGGTCTCTCTCTCTGGTCTCTCTCTGGTCTCTATTTCTGGTCTCTCTCCCTAGTCTCTCTCTCTGGTCTCTCTGATCTCTCTCTGGTCTCTCTCTGGTCTCTCTGATCTCTCTCTGGTCTCTCTCTCTGGTCTCTCTGATCTCTCTCTGATCTCTCTCTGGTCTCTCTCTCTGGTCTCTCTGATCTCTCTCTGGTCTCTCTCTGGTTTCTCTCTGGTCTCTCTCTGGTCTCTCTCTCTGGTCTCTCTCTGGTCTCTCTGGTCTCTCTCTGGTCTCTCTCTGGTCTCTCTCTGATCTCTCTCTCTGGTCTCTCTGATCTCTCTCTGGTCTCTCTGATCTCTCTCTGGTCTCTCTCTCTGGTCTCTCTGCTCTCTCTCTGGTCTCTCTCTGATCTCTCTGGTCTCTCTCTGGTCTCTCTCTGGTCTCTCTCTGGTCTCTCTCTGGTCTCTCTCTGGTCTCTCTCTGGTTTCTCTCTGGTCTCTCTCTGGTCTCTCTCTCTGGTCTCTCTCTGGTCTCTCTCTGGTCTCTCTCTGGTCTCTCTCTGGTCTCTCTCTGGTCTCTCTCTCTGGTCTCTCTCTCTGGTCTCTCTCTGGTCTCTCTCTGGTCTCTCTCTGGTCTCTCTCTAGTCTCTCTCTGGTCGCTCTCTCTGGTCTCTCTCTGGTCTCTCTCTGGTCTCTATTTCTGGTCTCTCTCCCTAGTCTCTCTCTCTGGTCTCTCTGATCTCTCTCTGGTCTCTCTCTGGTCTCTCTGATCTCTCTCTGGTCTCTCTCTCTGGTCTCTCTGATCTCTCTCTGGTCTCTCTCTCTGGTCTCTCTGATCTCTCTCTGGTCTCTCTCTCTGGTCTCTCTGATCTCTCTCTGGTCTCTCGCTGGTCTCTCTGATCTCTCTCTGGTCTCTCTCTGGTCTCTCTCTCTGGTCTCTCTCTCTCTGGTCTCTCTCTGGTCTCTCGGCACCACCTCTCCACCTCTCCTCCCCACCTCTCCACTCCACCTCTCCACTCCACCTCTCCTCTCCACCTCTTCTCCCCACCTCTCCTCTCCACCTCTCCTCTCCACCTCTCCTCTCCACCTCTCCTCTCCTCTCCACCTCTCCTCTCCACCTCTCCTCCCCACCTCTCCACCTCTCCTCCCCACCTCTCCTCTCCACCTCTCCTCTCCTCTCCTCTCCACCTCTCCTCTCCTCTCCACCTCTCCTCTCCACCTCTCCTCTCCACCTCTCCACCTCTCCTCTCCACCTCTCCTCCCCACCTCTCCTCCCCACCTCTCCTCTCCACCTCTCCTCTCCACCTCTCCTCCCCACCTCTACTCCCCACCTCTCCACTCCACCTCTTCTCTCCACCTCTCCTCTCCACTTCTCCTCCCCACCTCTCCTCTCCACCTCTCCACTCCACCTCTCCTCTCCACCTCTCCTCCCCACCTCTCCTCTCCACCTCTCCTCTCCACCTCTCCTCTCCACCTCTCCTCTCCACCTCTCCTCCCCACCTCTCCTCCCCACCTCTCCTCTCCACCTCTCCTCTCCACCTCTCCTCCCCACCTCTCCTCTCCACCTCTCCTCTCCACCTCTCCTCTCCACCCTCTCCTCTGGTGGTATCGGAGCCACACACAACACAACAACTCGTTAGTGCCGGATTTTAACCAATTACTGATTTCCCTTTTTAAGACTTTGACAAACTGGCTTTTTTTCCTCTTCTCGTTGGTGTTTTGAAATAATTGGTGCCTCCGACTGAAATGGTCCGTTTTGTGGATTTAAATGTGTGTTTTTGTCATTAAATGGTCTCAAAGCAAAGCCAGGGAAAGAAACGCCAGCTTGCCGCAGTCGTTAAGCCGTAATTTCAAGTTTGTTATAATGAGAATAAGAGCTATAAAAGGGTCATTCAGAAACTAAAGGCGGCAGACGGAGAGGCTGCGGCGGGTTTTCACACCGATCAGCCGCGATCAGAGGAAGACACTGGTGTAAAAGACAGACATTAGATTGATATTTACAAAAACTCATTTGGACCAAATATGTGTGTTTTACTGTGGTTCTATCTATGATGTCATAGGTCTGAGGTCTCAGGTGGGGTTTCACATCTCGCTGGTCTCGATCGCTGGTCTCTTTCTCTGGTAACTCTCCAATCTCTCTCTGCTCTCTCTCTCTGGTCTCTCTCTCTGGTCTCTCTCTCTGGTCTCTCTCTCTGGTCTCTCTCTCTCTGATCCCTCTCTGGTCTCTCTCTGGTCTCTCTCTGGTCCCTCTCTGGTCTCTCTCTGATCCCTCTTTGGTCTCTCTCTCTGATCCCTCTTTGGTCTCTCTCTCTGGTCTCTCTCTCTGATCCCTCTCTGGTCTCTCTCTGGTCTCTCTCTGGTCCCTCTCTGCTCTCTCTCTCTGGTCTCTCTCTCTGATCCCTCTCTGGTCTCTCTCTGGTCTCTCTCTGATCCCTCTTTGGTCTCTCTCTCTGATCCCTCTCTGGTCTCTCTCTCTGGTCTCTCTCTCTGATCCCTCTCTGGTCTCTCTCTGGTCTCTCTATGGTCCCTCTCTGCTCTCTCTCTCTGGTCTCTCTCTCTGATCCCTCTCTGGTCTCTCTCTGGTCTCTCTCTGGTCCCTCTCTGCTCTCTCTCTCTGGTCTCTCTCTCTGATCCCTCTCTGGTCTCTCTCTGGTCTCTCTCTGGTCCCTCTCTGCTCTCTCTCTGTGGTCTCTCTCTCTGTGGTGAACACTTATGAATGAATCATTTCTCCTTGATTGTATAAACTCAAACACAAGCCTGAGGTGATGTCACGCTCAAATATAACAAATGTCATTAAAACTAAAGAGAAACCCCCTTTTCATCCACATTTCGCTCTCTCCTTCTGTACCACATGAAATCCTGATTAACATTCCACTTCCACTCAAACCTCTCTCTTCTTCTTGGCTTCTTTACATCACCGTCAGTTTGGCTCTCGCTCACAGAGAGAGAGAGAGAGAGAGAGAGAGAGAGAGAGCGAGAGAGACAGAGCGAGAGAAAGAGAGAGCGAGAGAGTTCCACCTGCTTCTCTGCATATGCTTCACGCTTTATTTACTTGGGCCGGCGCCAAGCGAGGAGAAGAGTGGGAGTGTTTTTCACAGCCGCAGAAGCCGCACTGATCCACGCTGCCAACACGACCCAGCACTGAACACAAAAAGCCTTCATACGGACCGTTCTTTATGGGTTTGAATCCCACTCAGACTGTATGGACCGTTCTTTATGGGTTTGAATCCCACTCAGACTGTATGGACCGTTCTTTATGGGTTTGAATCCCACTCAGACTGTACGGACCGTTCTTTATGGGTTTGAATCCCACTCAGACTGTATGGACCGTTCTTTATGGGTTTGAATCCCACTCAGACTGTACGGACCGTTCTTTATGGGTTTGAATCCCACTCAGACTGTACGGACCGTTCTTTATGGGTTTGAATCCCACTCAGACTGTACGGACCGTTCTTTATGGGTTTGAATCCCACTCAGACTGTACGGACCGTTCTTTATGGGTTTGAATCCCACTCAGACTGTACGGACCGTTCTTTATGGGTTTGAATCCCACTCAGACTGTATGGACCGTTCTTTATGGGTTTGAATCCCACTCAGACTGTACGGACCGTTCTTTATGGGTTTGAATCCCACTCAGACTGTACGGACCGTTCTTTATGGGTTTGAATCCCACTCAGACTGTACGGACCGTTCTTTATGGGTTTGAATCCCAACTCGGACTGTACGGACCGTTCTTTATGGGTTTGAATCCCACTCAGACTGTACGGACCGTTCTTTATGGGTTTGAATCCCACTCAGACTGTACGGACCGTTCTTTATGGGTTTGAATCCCACTCAGACTGTACGGACCGTTCTTTATGGGTTTGAATCCCACTCAGACTGTACGGACCGTTCTTTATGGGTTTGAATCCCACTCAGACTGTATGGACCGTTCTTTATGGGTTTGAATCCCACTCAGACTGTACGGACCGTTCTTTATGGGTTTGAATCCCAACTCGGACTGTACGGACCGTTCTTTATGGGTTTGAATCCCACTCAGACTGTACGGACCGTTCTTTATGGGTTTGAATCCCACTCAGACTGTACGGACCGTTCTTTATGGGTTTGAATCCCACTCAGACTGTACGGACCGTTCTTTATGGGTTTGAATCCAACTCGGACTGTACGGACCGTTCTTTATGGGTTTGAATCCCACTCAGACTGTACGGACCGCTCTTTATGGGTTTGAATCCCACTCGGACCATGGAGAAAAAAAAAGAAACATCGTTTCTCTGATCTGGAATCAAAGGCTGTTGTCTTTAAACTATGTTATAAAACTGACTCTGGTCTCTCTCTGGTCTCTCTCTGGTCTCTCTCTCTGGTCTCTCTCTCTGGTCTCTCTCTGGTCTCTCTCTGGTCTCTCTCTAGTCTCTCTCTGGTCTCTCTCTAGTCTCTCTTTCTTCTCCCTCTGGTCTCTCTCTCACTAGACTCTCTCTCTAGTCTCTCTCTCTTTCTCTGGTCTCTCTCTCTCTGGTCTCCCTCAGGTTTCTCTCTGTTCTCCCTCTTGTCGCTTTGCTCTCTCTCTGTTCTCTCTCTCTGATCTCTCTCTGGTCTCTGTCCGGCCTCCCTCTTCAACTCCAACTCTCTGTCTTGATTTTGAAACACATTTCTTCTGACTATTTACTACAAACTGTGTGAATGAATCAAAAATTAAGGAGGAATTAAAATCTCCAAAAACATTTATTCTAAACAACTAAACTAACTCTCTCGTTCTCGTACATTCTCAGACCGCAAAGTGCCGGGAACCTCCTCGCTGCCTCTGTCTGTGTGAGTGGGTTCTGTATTAGCGCTTTGCTCACATGTCGGGCCCGTGTGCACCTCCTTAATGAACCTCCGTGTGCGCCTCCTTAATGAACCTTCGTGTGCGCCTCCTTAATGAACCTTCGTGTGCGCCTCCTTAATGAACCTCCGTGTGCGCCTCCTTAATGAACCTCCGTGTGCGCCTCCTTAATGACCCTCCGTGTGCGCCTCCTTATTGAACCTCCGTGTGCGCCTCCTTAATGAACCTTCGTGTGCGCCTCCTTAATGAACCTTCGTGTGCGCCTCCTTAATGAACCTTCGTGTGCGCCTCCTTAATGAACCTTCGTGTGCGCCTCCTTAATGAACCTTCGTGTGCGCCTCCTTAATGACCCTCCGTGTGCGCTTCCTTAATGAACCTCCGTGTGCGCCTCCTTAATGAACCTCCGTGTGCGCCTCCTTATTGAACCTCCGTGTGCGCCTCCTTAATGAACCTTCGTGTGCGCCTCCTTAACTCATTCACTGCCCATGACGACAAAACTCGTCATGTTGAATAGTAACGCTCACTGCCCATGACGAGTTTGACGAGTTTTTCATGTTATTACACGGGAGGCTACAGTAATGTCTGGCGCACCTTGTGAATGACCCACAATACTGATATATAGTGCAAATGTACCTGTAATGATAAATCAACACCAGTAGGATGCAGTATTGCACCACAGGAGAGGTCATAAGTCAGTGGAGAGAAGAAGGAGGAGTGTGGGAGTGTTTGGAGAGCGTGCTGCTGTAGCAGAGCGATGATAGCGTAGCATTGAGACGGATCAGCGATCTAGTTTAGCGATAGTATAGCAAGAGTGATGGCGAAAAAGAATAGTTATAAGCAGCTGACACTGCTTCAGAGATTGACTCGCGGATCAGTGAGTGAGGTCGAGAGGGGAGAGAGTGGAGACCCCGGTGGAGGTCCGTCTCTGCAGCCCAGAGCCCAGAGCAGAGACACACCTTCCGCCTCTCGCAGCGTATCAGCTGCTGTTGTTACTGATGCCTCGGATTTCTTTCAGCAAACCTGATCATGATTTATCGGACACACTCACAAACACTCACACGCACTCACTCACACTCACAAACACTCACACGCACTCACTCACGCACACAGACACTCACTCGCACACAGACACTCACTCGCACACAGACACTCACTCGCACACAGACACTCACTCGCACACAGACACTCACTCGCACACAGACACTCACACACACTGACATTCACACACACTGACATTCACACACACAGACACTCACTCACACAGACACTCACTCGCACACTGACATTCACACACACACACACTCACTCGCACACTGACATTCACATGCTTCATTCTATTTTATACATCTATAGTTTTATTGATCTTGTTGTTTGACGTTTTGGTTGATGGTATAGAAGAAAGTTAAATTTTCTATCTGTGAATAAATTGCCAACAATTTGCCATCAAAAGTATTATTTCAGAGTCATGTTTTTATAATTTTTGTAATGGAACAAGTGTGAAGATGTTTTGAGTTGTCACTAAAGCAGCAAATATGCATCTAAAAGTCTCTTTTCTGCTTGATATGTTCCTGTTTACATACAGCTCGTTTCCTCTGTTTTCTTGCTCAGACCAGGTGTTATGGGTGAAAGTATGCTTTGTTCTATGGCAAATAACGCAAGAACGGTAAGAGGTAGAAACAAACTGTTTTTTTTCAGAGTAAAGCAGAGAGGTGAATCTTTAATTTGGTGCCCTTGGTGTTTACATCGTCTAAAAAATGAATATTCTGTGGCACTTCAAAGTTGGGTCAAATCACCTGAAATTGCTGGCAGAATGCACTTCTCAAATCTGAAAATGCCTGGCAGTCAGTGAGTTAATGAACCTCAGTGTGCGCCTCCTTAATGAACCTCAGTGTGCGCCTCCTCAATGAGCCGCCGTGTACGCCTCCTTCTGGCACGGCGCCCCCTTAAGCCGCGGAGAGGATTAACACTTTGCCGCAGAAGGATATTTGACGATTCCGGTCAGAAGTGAAGGCTTTGAGAGCCGCTGAGCACAGAGGAACTCAGTCTCTGCTTTAGATGGAACCTACTGAATATTTTTAAGTACTAGTGTGAAGGACACTCTGGTCTCTCTCTCTGGTCTCTCTCTCTGGTCTCTCTCAAAACCCTCTCTATGGTCTCCCTCTCTGGTCTCTCTCAAGTCTCTCTCGCTGGTCACTCCTTGGTCTCTCTTTAGTATTTGTCACTTGTCTTTCTCAGGTCTCTATGCTTTGTCTCGTCCTATCCCACTTTGGTCTCTCTTGCTGGTCCCTATTTTGGTCTCTCTCAAGTCTCTCTCTAGTCTCTCTCTCTCAGGTCTCTTTCTCTAGTCTCTCACTCAAGTCTCTCTCTAGTCTCTCTCTCTCAGGTCTCTTTCTCTAGTCTCTCACTCAAGTCTCTCTCTAGTGTCTCTCCCTGGTTTCTATCTAGTCTCTCTCTCTGGTCTCTCTCACTGGTCTCTCTCTCTCTCTGGTTTCTCTCTGGTCTCTCTCTTGTCTCCCTTTGGTCTCTCTCTCTTCTCTCCCCTTCTGGTCTCTCTCTCATCTCTCTCTCCGGTCTCTCTCTCTTCTCTTCCCCACTGGTCTCTCTCTCTCGCTCTCTCTCATCTCTCTCTCTGGTCTCTCTCTCACCTCTCTCTCCGGTCTCTCTCTCTTCTCTTCCCCACTGGTCTCTCTCTCTCGCTCTCTCTCATCTCTCTCTCTGGTCTCTCTCTCATCTCTCTCTCCGGTCTCTCTCTCTTCTCTTCCCCACTAGTCCCTCTCTCTAGCTCTCTCTCATCTCTCTTTCTGGTCTCTCCCTCTCTCATGTCTCTCTCTCTGGTCTCTCTTCCCTCCCCCTCTGGTCTCTCTCTCTCATCTCTCTCTCGTCGCAAATTTACTTTGTCGTCATTACTTTCTTCGTTCAAAATCTTATGAAACTTTTAAAACATCTTCCAAAAACCCATTCATTTCCCGGGGTTTCTCTTTCCCGTCGCTCTCCATTGATGGCAGCTGGTTAAAAGCAGCAGAGAGTCCCAGCGAGAGAGCGCCTCCTCCACAGAGCGTGACAGGCAGCGGGTAGGAAGGACCGTATTTTAGGAGTTGCTTCCTCAGCACTGTCAAAACTTTTCCCATTTATTTATAATCGCCTTTTTAAATCAAGAATAAAACTCGTTAGAGAAGTTTGCGAGACTCGAGACAGTTGTGGCTGAGCTCACGATGCATCTGCCTGACCCTGTGAAGGAGAGGTGTCAGACTGTACAACGAACACTGACTTCACTGCCGACCTGACCTCAGTCTGTGCTGTGGTTTGATATAGTTAGATGTTTTATACTAGCTTCTTTATGATGCTAAAGCTCACCATAGTGTTAGCCTAATGCAGAAGAAACAGATCCAAACATAAGCTAGCTGGAGCCGGTTTCCTTACATGCGTCTCTCTCTCTACTCTCTCTCTGGTCTCTCTCTCTTTGGTCTCTCTCTATCTAGTCTTTCTGGTCTCAGGTGTTTCTCTAGTCTTTCTCTCTGTTCTCTCTCTGTTCTCTCTCTGGTCTCTCTCTGGTCTCTCTCGGGTCTCTCTCTGGTCTCTCTCTAGTCTCTCTCTGTTCTCTCTCTGGTCTCTCTCTGGTCTCTCATGGTCTCTCTCTGGTCTCTCTCTGTTCTCTCTCTGGTCTCTCTCTGGTCTCTCTCTGGTCTCTATCTGGTCTCTCTCTAGTCTCTGGTCTCTCTCTGTTCTCTCTCTGGTCTCTCTCTGGTCTCTCTCTGGTCTTTCTCTCTCTGGCCTCTCTCTGGTCTCTCTCTCTGGTCTCTCTCTGGTCTCTCCCTCTGGTCTCTCTCTGGTCTTTCTCTCTCTCTGGCCTCTCTCTGGTATCTCTCTCTGGTCTTTCTCTCTCTCTGGTCTCTCTCTGGTCTCTCTCTGTGGTCTCTCTCTGGTCTCTCTCTGGTCTCTCTCTGGTCTCTCTCTGTTCTCTCTCTAGTCTCTGGTCTCTCTCTGGTCTCTCTCTGGTCTCTCTCTGGTCTCTCTCTGGTCTCTGGTCTCTCTCTGGTCTCTCTCTGGTCTCTCTCTGGTCTCTCTCTTGTCTCTGGTCTCTCTCTGGTCTCTCTCTGGTCTCTCTCTGGTCTCTCTCACTGGTCTCTCTCTCTCTGGTCTCTCTCTAGTCTCTGGTCTCTCTCTGGTCTCTCTCTGGTCTCTCTCTGGTCTCTATCTGGTCTTTCTCTAGTCTCTGGTCTCTCTCTGGTCTCTCTCTGGTCTCTCTCTGGTCTCTATCTGGTCTCTCTCTAGTCTCTGGTCTCTCTCTGGTCTCTATCTGGTCTCTCTCTAGTCTCTGGTCTCTCTCTGGTCTCTCTCTGGTCTCTATCTGGTCTTTCTCTAGTCTCTGGTCTCTCTCTGGTCTCTCCAATGCTGTTTTTGATGAACGAACGATGGAGTAAAACGGTTAAAAACAAAAACAAAATCCCATTTCTTTGTGGGATAGGTCTCTTTGAACCTCACGCCTGGTCCCAAACTCAAAACATGTTATTTTTTGTCACTATTTTTCTCGACACCTCTTTTCTAACCATCAGCTCTTCTCTCTCTCTCTTCTCTCTCTCTCTTCACTCTCTCTCTTCTCTCTTCTGTCTGCACTTTTCTGGATGAATTTTTAAAATGCGGTTTTCAACTCGTTTTTTGTGAACGCGAATCAAAGTTAAAGCCGCAAGACGCTTTCGTTGTCACCAAAAACTGCTTCCGCCCCCCTGCCCTCCCATAGCTGCCTCCCCCCTCCGCTCCCACAGCTGCCTCCCCCCTCCCTCCCACAGCTGCCTCCCCCTTCCCTCGTTTTCCACCACGATGTAAAACTAAAGACTTTTTGGAATGCTGTGATGCTTTATGGTTCCAGGTTTATGTTGTTTCCACTTCTGTATATTTTTGTGTTTTTGTGTGGTCTGGCTCTCCCCCTGGTCTCTCTCTCTGTTCTCTCCCTCTGGTCTCTCTCCATGGTCTCTTCCTCTGGTCTCTCCCTGGTCTCTCTCTGGTTCTCTCCCTCTGGTCTCTCCTGGTCTCTCTCTGTTCTCTCCCTCTGGTCTCTCCCTGGTCTCTCTCTGTTCTCTCCCTCTGGTCTCTCTCTGGTCTCTCTCCATGGTCTCTCTCTCTGGTCTCTCCCTCTGGTCTCTCTCTGGTCTCTCTCCATGGTCTCTCCCTCTGGTCTCTCCCTCTGGTCTCTCTCTCTGGTCTCTCTCTGGTCTTGTCTCTCTCTCTGCTCTCTCCTCTGCTCTCCTGGTCTCTCTCTCTTGGTCTCTCTCTCTGGTCTCTCTCTGGTCTCTCTCTGGTCTCTCTCTGGTCTCTGGTCTCTCCCTCTGCTCTCTCTCTTGGTCTCTCTCCATGGTCTCTCCTCTGGTCTCTCTCTCTGGTCTCTCTCTGGTCTCTCTCATGGTCTCTCCCTCTGCTCTCTCTCTGGTCTCTCTCTCTGTCTCTCTCTCTGCTCTCTCTCTGCTCTCTCCCTCTGCTCTCTCTCTGGTCTCTCTCTCTGGTCTCTCTCCTTCTGGTCCTATTGATTTTGTGTTAGTGTAAAATCCAATGGAACAATATGTAAATATAAACATCCCATTATTGTGTGAGTGTTTGAGTCACCAAAACTGCTTCCTCCCCCCTCCCCCACAGCCTCCTCCTCCCTTCCTCCCCCCTCCTCCCCCTTTCTGTTGGCTCCTGCTGAACACGACCACAACGCCACAAACAGCTGAGCCCAGATTGTCTCCGACGCGAACAGCGATTTACATGACTGATTACAGCCCAATTTCACACTTATTTGCATGGAGCTAGCAACATGCTGCTGCAGCGGCTAATGGCCTGGGCCGGCTGTGGGGGGAGGAGAGAGGGGGAGAGAGAGGGAGAGAGAGGGGGAGAGAGAGGGATAGGTAACGGGGGAGGGGGCGAGAGGAGGGGTAGAGGGAGCGAGAGGGATAGAAGGGGAGAGAGGGAGGGGGAGGGAGACTGGGGAAAGGTTTTGTTTGTCTGGTAATGCTGTTCCATAAAGCGGGGACCTAGTTTTTAAACTACAACAAAACAATAAATCCTCCATGAACAGAATCCAACTTGTTCCTTTTCTTTTTTTCCAACACTAGTTTTTCATATGTTTCTGACTTTGGCGTTTTTAGTCACTGGTCTCTCTCTCTGGTCGCTCCCTCTGGTCTCTCTCTGGTCTCTCTCTGGTCTCTCTCTGGTCTCTCTCTGGTCTCTCTCTGGTCTCTCTCTGGTCTCCCTCTGGTCTCTCTCTGGTCGCTCCCTCTGGTCTCTCTCTGGTCTCTCTCTGGTCTCTCCCTCTGGTCTCTCCCTCTGGTCTCTCTCTCTGGTCTCTCTCATCTCTCTCTCTCTGAAATTCAGAAGTTTAGTTTCACACTCTGTGGTCTTCTTCGCCATTAGTCCAAACCTCCAAACACGGCAAACTTTACCACTCTCTCCACACCATTTCAACACACACCCACACACACACAGACGCACACACACACACACACACACACACACACAGCACACACACACACAGACACACACACACACACCCACACACACCTACACACACATACGCACACACACACCCACACACACCTACACACACAGACGCACACACACACGCACACGCACACACACCCACACACACACGCACGCGGCACACACGCACACCCTACACACGCCACACACGCACACAGCGCACCCCACACACACCCCACACCCAACACACACACACACAATCACACACACACACACGCACACACTGTCCTTGCTTCTCAAACCTCGGTCTCCTTCAGTCCATTAACGCTCTCTTCTTTCTCCTGATTAGGCGCCGGTTCGTCCTCGCCACACGGTCTCTCTCGCTGCTCTCTGATTGGCTGCTGATTAGTTGGACGTAGAGTAATTGGTGATTCTTTCGCCGAGTCCTCGATCTCGATCCTGCGTCTGTTAAAACGCTGCGAGATGAAACGTCTAAATGACTTTGAACTTCCTGAGCTTTGTCTTCCTCTGACGGTAATAATCCGGCTCCAAAACAGAACTTAGGGAGGAGCTAAGACTGAATTTGTTGTTATTTTGTTTAAATAAAGGCTTAAGAAACAGGGAATTCACTCTTTCATTCTGGAATATTCTGGGTCAAGTCTCACTCTTAAAAATGCATTTCTGTGGAAGCTCTGTTTTTGTATTTTATTTATATATTTTTTTACCATTTATTTTCAGAAGTTTTCTTTAAAGGAGCAGTGTGTAAACATGTGGCCAAAAGTGGTACTGCAGCCTCTCCCACTCTCCCTGACTCAGGTTGCCAGATATGCAGACGAATCCAGCTGGGACCATAACAGCTGAATAGACAAGAGTTTTGTCAACAACAAATCTATAACCAACACCTTTTTCACAAAGATAGAAATCCTGGTTTTATTCCTTGTTTTGTCGTTAATGATTTGAGAATCATAACGAGATCTACATTCTATTCTTGTGTTTCATTAAACT
>OZ035840.1:2761666-2774273 GCA_964034765.1 Knipowitschia caucasica | reverse complement strand
AGAGGAGAGGGGGGAGACCAGAGAGAGAGAGACCAGAGGGGGAGGGGGGAGAGGGGAAGACCAAAGAGAGAGAACAGAGGGAGGGGAGGGGGACCAGAGGGAGAGACCAGAGAGAGAGAGAAGGGGGAGGGGAGGGAGAGGGGGAGACCAGAGAGAGACCAGAGGGAGGGGAGGGGGAGGGGAGGAGGGACCAGAAGGAGAGACCAGAGAGGGGAGGGAGGGAGGGGAGGGAGGGAGGGGAGGGAGGGAGTAGAGGGTGGGAATTGAACTTCTGGACTGTACACCTGTGTTTACGTTCTACAGTCTCTAGTTTAAATTATAATCTCGTAGAACCAAAACATAATCAAATCCAAATGGTATAAAAGTCTAATTATCTCCCGTCGTTATTGCTTCATTTACATCCAGTCCTTTCCCCACTTTTATAGAACCTAAATCCCGCTCCGAGCCAGACCGGTTTTGCAGTCTGGGCCGGTCTCTGTCCATGGACTCCTCGTCCGGAGCCTCCTCCTCTGATCTCGGCACAATTGGAGCTAGCTGTCTTTATTTGTGCCGCTGCCTCTCTCTTCCCCTCTTCATTCCGAGGCTAAGAACGGGCTCGCGGTGGCTCCGGGGGCCGCGCCGGGATTAGGTTAGCATCGACCGCGTTAGCCGTGCGTTGGATTGTATGGCTGAGAGGGGTGAGGGACGGGGGAGGGAGGGGATGAGGGAGGGAGGGAGGGGAGGAGGCCCGGGCATTTGTCTTGTCTGACGCCGTGTGAGGATCATTTGTGTTTAGGCCTGATTTATTGTCGATCCAGGAATGAGGCTGTAGACCCAGGACTGAGGCTGTAGACCCAGGACTGAGGCTGTAGACCCAGGACTGAGGCTGTAGGACCCAGGACTGAGTCTGTAGACCCAGGACTGAGGCTGTAGACCCAGGACTGAGGCTGTAGACCCAGGACTGAGGATGTAGACCCAGGACTGAGTCTGTAGACCCAGGACTGAGGCTGTAGACCCAGGACTGAGGCTGTAGACCCAGGACTGAGGCTGTAGACCCAGGACTGAGGCTGTAGACCCAGGACTGAGGCTGTAGACCCAGGACTGAGGCTGTAGACCCAGGACTGAGTCTGTAGACCCAGGACTGAGGCTGTAGACCCAGGACTGAGGCTGTAGACCCAGGACTGAGGCTGTAGACCCAGGACTGAGGCTGTAGACCCAGGACTGAGGATGTAGACCCAGGACTGAGTCTGTAGACCCAGGACTGAGGCTGTAGACCCAGGACTGAGATTGTAGACCCAGGACTGAGTCTGTAGACCCAGGACTGAGGCTGTAGACCCAGGACTGAGGCTGTAGACCCAGGACTGAGGCTGTAGACCCAGGACTGAGGCTGTAGACCCAGGACTGAGGCTGTAGACCCAGGACTGAGGTTGTAGGACCCAGGACTGAGGCTGTAGACCCAGGACTGAGGTTGTAGGACCCAGGACTGAGGCTGTAGACCCAGGACTGAGGCTGTAGACCCAGGACTGAGGCTGTAGACCCAGGACTGAGGCTGTAGACCCAGGACTGAGGTTGTAGGACCCAGGACTGAGGCTGTAGACCCAGGACTGAGGCTGTAGACCCAGGACTGAGGCTGTAGACCCAGGACTGAGGCTGTAGACCCAGGACTGAGGCTGTAGACCCAGGACTGAGGCTGTAGACCCAGGACTGAGGCTGTAGACCCAGGACTGAGGCTGTAGACCCAGGACTGAGGCTGTAGACCCAGGACTGAGACTGTAGACCCAGGACTGAGGCTGTAGACCCAGTTCATACACATGGCGCCCGTAGCAACAGCTGCAAAACCTGTCTTCACATTGTACTATTGTGTGTTTGTTGGTTTTGTGTGGTGTATGAACTGTTTGTGTGTCTGAATAAATTAAATAAATAAATAATTATAAATCTCAGAGTAAAGTCACCTGGACACACACAGCACAGAGGTTAGAGGAGCTGAAGTGTAAAGCTCGCTGCAGCAGGCGTGCAAAAGGGAAAACACAAATAATGCATCGGTTTTTTTATATAGCGCTTTTGGACACTCAAAGACGCTTCACATGTGTCATTATTCATTCTCTCCAAACACAGTGGTGATAAACCACTAATGTAGCCACAGCTGCCCTGGGGCACACTGACAGAAGCGAGGCAACCAGTCTGTGCCATCGGCCCCTCCGACCACCACCAACCATTCATACACACACCAGACTCATTCTAGGCAATGGGGGTGAAGTGTCTTGCCTAAGGACACAACGGCAGTTTGGCACTTTACAGCCGCAGCCGCCCCACTGTGGCTGGTGTTCCCAGAGGTTAAGTGTCTTGCCAAGGACACAACGACAGTAGTCAGTGGGAGTCGATGGTGAAAGTCTTGAGCGGGGCTTGAACCCACGACCTTCTGGCTCAAAGGCCAACGCTCTACCAACTGAGCTACTGCCGCCTCCATTCAGCACAGAGCAGCGAGCAGGCAGGAGAGAGGGGGGAGGAGGGGGGAGAGGGGGGAGAGGGGGGGGGGGGGGGGGAGAGGGGGGAGGGGGGGAGGCCGTATGACTCATGGACGTGGGGAGGTCGGGATGCCCACTCGCAGAGAACCGGACGTGGAGAGACAGACGGGAAAGCTCCAGAAAACAGGCTCAGGAGAGAGAGAGACCAAAGAGAGGAGAGAGAGAGAGAGAGAGACCAGAGTGAGAGACCAGAGAGAGTGAGACCAGAGAGAGAGAGACCAGAGAGAGGAGAGAGAAAGAGAGGAGAGAGACCAGAGTGAGAGACCAGAGAGAGAGAGACCAGAGAGAAGAGAGAGAGGAGAGAGAGACCAGAGAGAGGAGAGAGAGAGACCAGAGTGAGAGACCAGAGAGAGTGAGACCAGAGAGAGAGAGACCAGAGAGAGGAGAGAGAGGAGAGAGAGACCACAGAGAGACCAGAGAGAGGAGAGAGAGAGAGAGGAGAGAAAGAGAGACCAGAGAGAGGAGAGAGAGAGAGAGAGAGACCAGAGTGAGAGACCAGAGAGAGTGAGACCAGAGAGAGAGAGACCAGAGAGAGGAGAGAGAAAGAGAGGAGAGAGACCAGAGTGAGAGACCAGAAAGAGAGAGACCACAGAGAAGAGAGAGAGACCACAGAGAGACCAGAGAGAGGAGAGAGAGAGAGAGGAGAGAGACCAGAGTGAGACCAGAGACAGAGAGAGACCACAGAGAGACCAGAGAGAGAGAGGAGAGAGACCAGAGTGAGACCAGAGAGAGAGAGACCACAGAGAGACCAGAGAGAGAGAGAGGAGAGAGACCAGAGAGAGGAGAGAGAGAGAGGGGAGAGAGACCAGAGTGAGACCAGAGAGAGAGAGACCACAGAGAGACCAGGGAGAGAGAGAGGAGAGAGACCAGAGTGAGACCAGAGAGAGGAGAGAGAGAGAGAGGAGAGAGACCAGAGTGAGACCAGAGAGAGAGAGACCACAGAGAGACCAGAGAGAGAGAGAGGAGAGAGACCAGAGAGAGGAGAGAGAGAGAGAGGAGAGTGACCAGAGTGAGACCAGAGAGAGAGAGACCACAGAGAGACCAGAGAGAGAGAGAGGAGAGAGACCAGAGAGAGACCAGAGAGAGACTAGAGAGAGGAGAGAGAGACCAGAGAGAGGAGAGGAAGAAGAGGGGAGAGGGGGAGGCCGTATGACTCATGGAAGTGGGGAGGTCGGGATTCCCACTCGGAGGTGAGCACGGACGGGAAAAGCTCCGGAAAACAGGCTCAGACGGAGCGGTGGAAAATACAACCTCACTGCCAGGAGCAAAGGAAGGAGCCAGAACAGGAGCAAAGGAAGAAGCCAGAACAGGAGCAAAGGAAGAAGCCAGAACAGGAGCAAAGGAAGGAGCCAGAACAGGAGCATCGGAAGAAGCCAGAACAGGAGCAAAGGAAGAAGCCAGAACAGGAGCGAGAGAAGAAGCCAGAACAGGAGCAAAGGAAGAAGCCAGAACAGGAGCAAAGGAAGAAGCCAGAACAGGAGCAAAGGAAGGAGCCAGAACAGGAGCATCGGAAGAAGCCAGAACAGGAGCAAAGGAAGAAGCCAGAACAGGAGCGAGAGAAGAAGCCAGAACAGGAGCATCGGAAGAAGCCAGAACAGGAGCAAAGGAAGAAGCCAGAACAGGAGCGAGAGAAGAAGCCAGAACAGGAGCAACGGAAGAAGCCAGTACAGGAGCAAAGGAAGAAGCCAGAACAGGAGCAAAGGAAGAAGCCAGAACAGGAGCAAAGAAAGAAGCCAGAACAGGAGCAACGGAAGAAGCCAGAACAGGAGCAACGGAAGAAGCCAGAACAGGAGCAACGGAAGAAGCCAGAACAGGAGCAACGGAAGAAGCCAGAACAGGAGCAAAGGAAGAAGCCAGTACAGGAGCAAAGGAAGAAGCCAGAACAGGTGCAAAGGAAGGAGCCAGAACAGGAGCAAAGGAAGAAGCCAGAACAGGAGCAAAGGAAGAAGCCAGAACAGGAGCAACGGAAGAAGCCAGAACAGGAGCAAAGGAAGAAGCCAGTACAGGAGCAAAGGAAGAAGCCAGAACAGGAGCAACGTAAGAAGCCAGAACAGGAGCAAAGGAAGGAGCCAGAACAGGAGCAACGGAAGAAGCCAGAACAGGTGCAACGGAAGAAGCCAGAACAGGAGCAAAGGAAGAAGCCAGAACAGGAGCAACGGAAGAAGCCAGAACAGGAGCAAAGGAAGGAGCCAGAACAGGAGCAACGGAAGAAGCCAGAACAGGAGCAAAGGAAGAAGCCAGAACAGGAGCAAAGGAAGAAGCCAGAACAGGAGCAAAGGAAGAAGCCAGAACAGGAGCAAAGGAAGAAGCCAGAACAGGAGCAAAGGAAGAAGCCAGAACAGGAGCAAAGGAAGAAGCCAGAACAGGAGCAAAGGAAGAAGCCAGAACAGGAGCAAAGGAAGGAGCCAGAACAGGAGCATCGGAAGAAGCCAGAACAGGAGCAAAGGAAGAAGCCAGAACAGGAGCATCGGAAGAAGCCAGAACAGGAGCATCGGAAGAAGCCAGAACAGGAGCATCGGAAGAAGCCAGAACAGGAGCATCGGAAGAAGCCAGAACAGGAGCGAGAGAAGAAGCCAGAACCGGAGCAAAGGAAGAAGCCAGAACAGGAGCAAAGGAAGAAGCCAGAACAGGAGCAAAGAAAGAAGCCAGAACAGGAGCAACGGAAGAAGCCAGAACAGGAGCAACGGAAGAAGCCAGAACAGGAGCAACGGAAGAAGCCAGAACAGGAGCAAAGGAAGAAGCCAGAACAGGAGCAAAGGAAGAAGCCAGAACAGGAGCAAAGGAAGAAGCCAGAACAGGAGCATCGGAAGAAGCCAGAACAGGAGCATCGGAAGAAGCCAGAACAGGAGCATCGGAAGAAGCCAGAACAGGAGCGAGAGAAGAAGCCAGAACAGGAGCAAAGGAAGAAGCCAGAACAGGAGCATCGGAAGAAGCCAGAACAGGAGCATCGGAAGAAGCCAGAACAGGAGCATCGGAAGAAGCCAGAACAGGAGCGAGAGAAGAAGCCAGAACAGGAGCAAAGGAAGAAGCCAGAACAGGAGCAAAGGAAGAAGCCAGAACAGGAGCAAAGGAAGAAGCCAGAACAGGAGCAACGGAAGAAGCCAGAACAGGAGCAAAGGAAGGAGCCAGAACAGGAGCAACGGAAGAAGCCAGAACAGGAGCAAAGGAAGAAGCCAGAACAGCCTCAGATCTTCTTTCACTGTCGGTTTGAAGAGAGGATTCTACGTTTTAAGTGCGTTTGGAACGAGCCTAAAACCTGGAGCAGTTTGGACATCAGAGTTTGGGAAAGAAGTGACTGGAATTCACTAGTTCACCCTTGCTGTCCTTCCTGCTGCTGTCAGACTGTACAATGAGAACTGCTGAGTCTGTAAACGTCATCCATCTGTAAATAAGTACATTTTTAAATCATGTCCAATGTGCAAACACTGTAACTTCAGAATATCCACTGAACAATGTCACTATGTTTTGAGCAAGAGTACAAACCTATGGTCTTGAGCAGATACCAGCGTTGGTGTCGGGGCATCACTAATATTAATAATACCCCCTCCACCCTCACCCCCTCCCCCCCTCCATCCTTCACCCCCTCCACCCTCACCCCCTCCACCCTTACCCCCTCCACCCTCACCCCCTCCCCCCCTCCATCCTTCACCCCCTCCACCCTCACCCCCTCCACCCTCACCCCCTCCACCCCCACCCCCCCCACCCCTCACCCCCCTCCACCCTTACCCCCTCCACCCTTACCCCCTCCATCCTTCACCCCCTCCACCCTCACCCCTCCATCCTTCACCCCCTCCACCCTCACCCCTCGTCTGAATCTTCCTCCATCTCTCTCCAAAAGTTTGAACTCAACAAACTTCTCTCAAACAGAACAAGTCATAACTACTTTCTTTTAATTTCTGTTTTGCCCCCACCCCCCCCAAAAAAGCAAATCTTTTCACAATCCATTTACGAAGCAGAATCCAGCGTGGAACACAGACCCGACCCCCCGAGTCCCGGAGTCTGGCCTACTTTGTGACATCGGGTCTCATGGGTCTCAGAGTTCACTGATTCTGGAACAAAATGTGCCGGGGTCGGTTCCAGCCAAAGCACAATCAGGCAGAAAGAGCCTGTATCAATTGTAAATGCGGCGGTGAAATATTTAAGACGACCGTGGGTTCAAGTCCAAAATGTTCTGGGTTAAAAGGTTTTCGTGGGAGAAGTGCAAGTGCCGAGAGTCTGGCACCTTCTTCGCTTTGTTTTTCGCAAATTAAAAGGAGTCTATGCAGGTTTAAGAGTCTAGAAAAGACAGGTTCACTTTGGATGATTGTGCTGTATTTTTTGATTGATTGTTGCCATTTGTAGTAAAACCACATTGGAATACTTGCGCAAGAGACGAGTACATGATCAAAACAAGCTAAAAATGTACAAGAAATAATGGTGTCTGTGAAAGAATGAACAAAAACAACCTCAGAACTAGTGAAGAGAGATGTTCACCAGGGGCCATGAGAGAAGACAGCAGAGAGAGAGACTAGAGAGAGACCAGAGAGACCAGAGAGAGACCAGAGAGAGACTAGAGAGAGACCAGAGAGAGACCAGAGAGAGACCAGAGAGAGACCAGAGAGAGACTAGAGAGAGACTAGAGAGAGACCAGAGAGAGACTAGAGAGAGACTAGAGAGAGACCAGAGAGAGACCAGAGAGAGACCAGAGAGAGACCAGAGAGAAACCAGAGGGAGACCAGAGAGAAACCAGAGAGAAACCAGAGAGAGACCAGAGAGAAACCAGAGAGAAACCAGAGAGAGACTAGAGAGAGACCAGAGAGAGGCTAGAGAGAGACCAGAGAGAGACCAGAGAGAGACCAGAGAGAGAGACCAGAGAGAGAGACCAGAGAGAGAGACCAGAGAGAGAGACCAGAGAGAGAGACCAGAGAGAGACCAGAGAGAGACCAGAGAGAGAGACCAGAGAGAGAGACCAGAGAGAGAGATCAGAGAGAGAGATCAGAGAGAGAGAGAGAGATCAAAGATTCCAGACAGACCAGAGAGAGATCAGGGAGACACATGGAGCACCTGGAGGAAACCTACAGAGACACAGGGAGAACACGCACCACACAGAGAGGTCGGGAGGTGGTATCGAACCCAGGACCTTCTTGCTGTGAGTCACAATCAATGCTCAAAGTAACTGATAAAAGTGATCAAGTCTAGTTTTTTTTTAACCAAACGATGATGTCACTGGTCTCTGATTGGACGACAGACTTTGAATAAAACTCCTTCATTAACTGTAACTTCTGCTGCAGTTATTTACCGTCGTTCATCACCTCCTCCCACACATTTACATAATTTAAACATTAGATTTTAATCAGAAAGAGGACAAAAGAAGGAGGTGAGAGAGACTGAGGACAGACCCTTCTCCGGGTTCAGGACTTTACACTTTAAACTTAGGGTTTGTTTACGATTATTCTGACGTTTGGAGTTCACTACAGAGAGAGAGAGAGAGACCAGAGAGAGAGAGACCAGAGAGAGCAGAGAGAGAGAGGGATCAGAGAGAGAGAGAGAGAGACCAGAGAGACTATCTATGCTCGGACTGTCTACACTCGGACTACATGTGGATGCGAGATGAGAGAGAGCGCAGAGAGAAAAATCAGAGAGAGAGAGATAAGAGCGAGAGAGTCATGACCACATGACCAGAAAGAGGGAGACCAAAGAGAGAGATCAGAGAGAGAGAGCAGAGAGAGCGATCAGCGAGAGAGAGAGACCAGAGAGAGATCAGAGAAAAAGGGAGAAAGCAGAGAGAGAGAAATCAGAGAGACAGAGAGAGATTCCAGAAATACCAGAGCGAGACCAGAGACAGAAAGAGCAGAGAGATAGAAAGAGAGAGAGAGAGAGAGAGACCAGAGAGAGAGAGAGAGACCAGAGAGAGAGAGAGAGAGAGACCAGAGAGAGAGAGACCAGAGAGAGAGAGACCAGAGATTCAGACTGCAGAGCAAGAATAACAATAATAGCAAAACATGTACATAACATAGGCTAATTACTGATCCCTCCAAAACAAAAAGCCGTCAGTTTGACTGCTCTGGGAGTTCTATGTCGTGTGGTTAACGAGGATTTTAATTAATTTCCTCGTTTTGTTTGCCATTTTGAGTTGGCTTGTGTACGAACTGTGCTAAACAAATAACTTCAACCTAATTCTAAGCCTGACTCTGTACACATTACATATAACATACACGCTAAGCTAACACACGCTAGGCTAACACACGCTAAGCTAACACACGTTCCCGTTCTGGCGCAGGAGTCAAACCTGTGTCTCTGCTTTGTGCCTTCTTTTTGAGCGAGCGATAAGTGATAATTAATGGGTAATTAATTTTGGCGCTTTTTATCAGAGAGCCGTGTGCTGCGCTGGAGATTAGGGGAAGGTTTTAACAGGCGCGCGGGGGAAGGGAATGGAAGGGGGACGGAGCACAAAGCACAGGGTTCCCCCATGTTCTGAGTGTGGAACGAGAGCAGAGAGAGAGAAAGAGAGAGAGAGGGAGGGAGAAGGAGAGAGCAGAGAGAGAGAGAGAAGGACAGAGGAGAGAGAGAGAAGGAGAGAGAGAGGGAGGGAGAAGGAGAGAGGAGAGAGAGAGAGGAGAGAGAAGGAGAGAGAGAGAAGGAGAAAGAGGAGAGAGCAAGGAGAGAAAGAGAGAGAGAAGGATGATCAAAGAAGAAACCAAGCCCTGAACAGAGCTAGCTTACATCGTATCCTCTGGAGAGACTGGTCTATGGGAGAGACCTGCGGGACCGCCTCGGACTATCTACACTCCGACTATCTACGCTCGGACTATCTACGCTCGGACGATCTACACTCCGACTATCTACGCTCGGACTATCTACGCTCGGACTATCTACGCTCGGACTATCTACGCTCTGACTATCTACGCTCGGACTATCTACGCTCGGACTATCTGCGCTCGGACTATCTACGCTCCGACTATCTACGCTCCGACTATCTACGCTCCGACTATCTACGCTCCGACTATCTACGCTCGGACTATCTACGCTCGGACTATCTACGCTCGGACTATCTGCGCTCGGACTATCTACGCTCGGACTATCTACGCTCCGACTATCTACGCTCCGACTATCTACGCTCCGACTATCTACGCTCGGACGATCTACACTCCGACATATCTACGCTCGGACTATCTACGCTCGGACTATCTACACTCCGACTATCTACGCTCGGACTATCTACGCTCGGACTATCTACGCTCGGACTATCTACGCTCGGACTATCTACGCTCGGACTATCTACGCTCGGACTATCTACGCTCGGACTATCTACGCTCGGACTATCTACGCTCGGACTATCTACGCTCCGACTATCTACGCTCCGACTATCTACGCTCGGACTATCTACGCTCGGACTATCTACGCTCGGACTATTGTTGTGCTAATGCTAATGTTAGCATATGTATCAGATCACAAATAACAGTAGGTGGCTCCGTGGGAGGAGAGCGTGGGGAAAAGGAGAAGCCTGTGAGCGAGTTGGGGGCGGTAGAAAAGACCATAACCTTTCACACATTCACCAGATCCTCTCGACTTTGTAAAGACCATAAACGCACACGGACCAGGTGGGTGTCTGTCTCCGCCGCATCCCGAGGACCACAGAGTTTTATGGTTGTTACGGATCGCGGCCGGTGTAAAACCAAGACGCATAAAAACATAGTGAGGAAAGAATTTTACACCTGGCTCTGGGCGCTTCGTTTCAACTGACATTTTATGAGAAGAATTAGAATATGTTACAAGAAGAAGACAGAGAGACCAGAGAGAGACCAGAGAGAGACCAGAGAGAGACCAGAGAGAGACCAGAGAGAGACCAGAGAGAGACCAGAGAGAGACCAGAGAGACCAGAGAGACCAGAGAGAGACCAGAGAGAGACCAGAGAGAGACCAGAGAGAGACCAGAGAGAGACCAGAGAGAGACCAGAGAGAGACCAGAGAGAGACCAGAGAGTGATCAGAGAGACCAGAGAGAGACCAGAGAGAGAGAGACCAGAGAGAGAGAGAGACCAGAGAGAGACCAGAGAGTGACTAGAGAGAGACCAGAGAGACCAGAGAGTGATCAGAGAGAGAGAGACCAGAGAAAAAGAGAGAGAGACCAGAGAGAGACCAGAGAGAGACCAGAGAGAGAGACTAGAGAGAGACACCAGAGAGAGACCAGAGAGAGACCAGAGAGAGAGACCAGAGAGAGACTAGAGAGAGACTAGAGAGAGACCAGAGAGAGACCAGAGAGAGACTAGAGAGAGACTAGAGAGAGACCAGAGAGACCAGAGAGTGATCAGAGAGACCAGAGAGAGACCAGAGAGAGACCAGAGAGAGACCAGAGAGAGACCAGAGAGTGACTAGAGAGAGACCAGAGAGACCAGAGAGAGACCAGAGAGAGACCAGAGAGAGACCAGAGAGAGAGAGAGTGATCAGAGAGACCAGAGAGAGACCAGAGAGAGACCAGAGAGAGACCAGAGAGAGACCAGAGAGTGATCAGAGAGACCAGAGAGAGACCAGAGAGAGACCAGAGAGAGACCAGAGAGAGACCAGAGAGAGACCAGAGAGAGACCAGAGAGAGAGACTAGAGAGAGACCAGAGAGACCAGAGAGAGACCAGAGAGAGACCAGAGAGTGACTAGAGAGAGACCAGAGAGAGACCAGAGAGAGACCAGAGAGAGACCAAAGAGAGACCAGAGAGACCAGAGAGTGATCAGAGAGACCAGAGAGACCAGAAAGAGAGACCAGAGAGAGAGAGAAAGCATTGAGAGAGAGACCCTACCTTCTCCTTTAACACACAGAGACAGACACAAACACAGATAAAACTCATTTACAATCACACATTTCTACATTTATGGCCCAAAACCATCTCCATCTCCTCTCGTCTAACTCTCTGCCGCTCACGCCGCTCACGCCGCTCATTTCAGAAGTTATGACGCCCAAAAAGAGGCCGTTTCTCCACGATTTCAGCCCAAAACGGAGGCGGTTTGACGCATAGCAGAGGCTGAATGTAAAGCCCTGTCCATTGGAATGCATGGTATATGGTGTAGACTGGAGCATATGGCCAGACCGCTGCTGCCATCTCCTGGACTCAGCGCACAATGGACCCAGCACAGACCAGAAAGACCCTGGCAAAGCGGGTAAAGCGGGTTAAAATGGAAGAATACAGCCTCTGTGATTGATTACTACTGTTCGGGAATGACTGTTGTTTGCTACTTGCTAACAAGGGGTCATAAATTATGGGTTAGATTGAGTGAAAAACATGCGGAATTGCCAATACTGAGGGTTTGCTTTGAGAAATCTAAGTGTATAATTGTGTTGGTTTGCGTTTAAGAGAATACTGCATTTTTAAAACAGGTTTAGGAAATGTGCTGCAAGCTAAGGGTAGATTAAATAGACTTAAAATGTGTGTATCTTTTTTAATTTGTGTAAAAATAGATGCAGATGTGGCTTGGGAGTTGAACAAGGAAGTAAGGTTAATTTTAAATAAGTCTGAGATAAATTCTGAATTATTTTGGCTCATATAAGAACTTCTTTGTTGGTCAGTGCTGTGTGGACTTTTATATATCTCAGAATTCATTATGAACATGTTTATTGTTAAGTCACAGGAGAAACTGTTGAATTCTGTTTCTCTGCTCACTCTCTAGTCTTTCCAGGGTCTCTCTCTCTCTAGTGTCTCTCTCTGGTCTTTCTTTCTCTAGTCTTCCTCTCTCGCTGGGGTCTTTCTTTCTAGTCTCTCTCTCTCTAGTCTCTCTCTGCTCTCTCTCAAGTCTCTCTCTGGTCTCCCTCTCTAGTCTCTCTAGCCTCTCTCTGCTCTCTCTCTCTAGTCTCTCTCTCTAGCCTCTCTCTGCTCTCTCTCTTTCTAGTCTCTCTCTCTAGCCTCTCTCTGCTCTCTCTCTTTCTAGTCTCTCTCTCTCTCTAGTCTCTCGCTGGGCTCTCTCTTTCTAGTCTCTCTCTGCTCTCTTTCTAGTCTCTTGGTCTCTCTCTCTCCAGTCTCTCTCTGCTCTCTCCCTCTCTGCTCTCTCTCTCTCCCTGGTCTGTTTATTGTCATGCTGAGTCACGGGAGAAACTGTTAAATGCTGTTAAAGGAGCATGAAGCACAAAGGAAGAGGCAA
>OZ035840.1:2754166-2756666 GCA_964034765.1 Knipowitschia caucasica | reverse complement strand
TCATAAACGGCCATGATCGTCAGAGAAACTGTTCTGAAAGTGGTTTTATGTTCAAATCTGTTTTGTTTATTCTGCGCTGATGTTGTGTGTTTGGATTTGAACAAACTGGGATCAAGTGCAGTGTCTGGGTCATATCCACGAGTGAGAGAGACTCTACTCTAGTGTACTCTACTCTACTCCACTGTGGTCTATTCTACTCTAGTGTACTCTATTCTACTGTAGTGTACTCTATTCTACTCTAGTGTACTCTATTCTACTCTAGTGTACTCTATTCTACTCTAGTGTACTCTACTCTCCTCCACTGTGGTCTACTCTACTCTAGTGTACTCTATTCTACTCTAGTGTACTTTACTCTCCTCCACTGTGGTCTATTCTACTCTAGTGTACTCTATTCTACTCTAGTGTACTCTACTCTCCTCCACTGTGGTCTACTCTACTCTCCTCCACTCTAGTGTACTCTACTCTAGTGTACTCTACTCTAGTGTACTCTACTCTAGTGTACTCTATTCTACTCTAGTGTACTCTACTCTCCTCCACTGTGGTCTACTCTACTCTCCTCCACTCTAGTGTACTCTACTCTAGTGTACTCTACTCTCCTCCACTGTGGTCTACTCTACTCTAGTGTACTCTATTCTACTCTAGTGTACTTTACTCTCCTCCACTGTGGTCTATTCTACTCTAGTGTACTCTACTCTCCTCCACTGTGGTCTACTCTACTCTCCTCCACTCTAGTGTACTCTACTCTAGTGTACTCTACTCTAGTGTACTCTACTCTAGTCTAGTGTACTCTAGTCTAGTGTACTCTATTCTACTCTAGTGTACTCTATTCTACTCTAGTGTACTCTATTCTACTCTAGTGTACTGTATTCTACTCTAGTGTACTCTATTCTACTCTACTCTCCTCCACTGTGGTCTACTCTACTCTATCTTCTCTCGTCTGCTCTACTCCACTCTACTTTGGGAGTATTTCCGAGCTTCATATCAGAAGGAAGCTGTATGTACTGTGTATTTGGGACAGTACATGTTCCTGAACACATCACTCCAGACTGTAGCGTTGGGCTCATTTCCATCCACTGTCCCACATTCGCTCTCACAAACACTCATTCGCTCTCACAAACACTCATTCGCTCTCACAAACACTCATTCGCTCTCACAAACACTCATTCGCTCTCACAAACACTCATTCGCTCTCACAAACACTCATTCGCTCTCACAAACACTCATTCGCTCTCACAAACACTCATTCGCTCTCACAAACACTCATTCGCTCTCACAAACACTCATTCACCCTGAACTATTTATTGTACGTGTAGATAGTGGTAGCAGAAACCAGAGTACCCGAAACATGCAAAGTCCTCTCAGAAAGGCCCTGTTCCGACCGGGATTCAAACCCAGAACCTTCTTGCTGAGAAGCGAGAGTGCTAACCACTCAGCCACCGTGCCGCCCCCTCCATCCAAGCAGCAGCTTCATTCATGCCACAACCCTCCTCCTCCCCGTCTCCACCTCGTTCCAGCTCTTCTCTCGCATCATAATCCCCCGGGGTCTAAGCGCCAAACCCTAACCACATTTCTGTCGACCGACCTGTTTACAATTCTAATAGTTTGAAATATTGGTGAGTTCCACTTCCTGTTTGAGCTCGAATACTGAAGTTGTTGTGTCAAACCTCATCAATGCAAAAACTATTCCACTTTTGCTAAATGGAAGCCACAGAACCGTTTGTAAACTTGGTGCATATTTGAATAAAGTTTTTTGTGTTAAAATAATGTATTACTTTGACGTTTTGTTTTACGACTTGTGCTCCAAAAAAGAATAAAAATAAGACAAAAAGAAACAAAGTCGCTACGTAGTAGCAGTAATAAAGGACTTTGCAGTAAGTTAGAAACAGTAGCAGTGGAAGTGATAATGCTAACACCAGCTGTAGCACTAGCATCAGCGGTAACAACATGTCAGTAGAATTAGCATCAGCAGTAAGAACATGGCTGTAGCATTAGCATCAGCAGTAGCAACATGGGAGTAGCATTAGCATCAGCAATAACAACATGGCAGTAGCATTAGCATCAGCAGTAACAACATGGCAGCAGCATTAGCATCAGCAATAACAACATGGCAGTAGCATTAGCATCAGCAGTAACAACATGGCAGCAGCATTAGCATCAGCAATAACAACATGGCAGTAGCATTAGCATCAGCAGTAACAACATGGCAGCAGCATTAGCATCAGCAGTAACAACATGGCAGTAGCATTAGCATCAGCAGTAACAACATGGCAATAGCATTAGCAGTAACAACATGGCAGTAGCATTAGCATCAGCAGTAACAACATGGCAGTAGCATTAGCAGTAACAACATGGCAGTAGCATTAGCAGTAACAACATGGCAGTAGCATTAGCATCAGCAGTAACAACATGGCAGTAGCATTAGCATCAGCAATAACAACATGGCAGTAGCATTAGCATCAGCAGTAACAACATGGCTGTAGCATTAGCATCAGCAGTAACA
>OZ035840.1:2684166-2749166 GCA_964034765.1 Knipowitschia caucasica | reverse complement strand
CCGGAGAGAGACCAGAGAGAGGCCAGAGAGAGGCTGGGGAGAGAGACCAGAGGGAGGCCGGAGAGAGACCAGAGAAAGACCAGAGGGAGGCCGGAGAGAGACCAGAGAAAGACCAGAGGGAGGCCGGAGAGAGACCAGAGAGAGGCCAGAGAGACACCAGAGAGAGACCAGAGAGAGGCCGGAGAGAGAGACTAGAGAAAGACCAGAGGGAGGCCGGAGAGAGAGACCAGAGAAAGACCAGAGGGAGGCCGGAGAGAGACCAGAGAGAGGCCGGAGAGAGAGACCAGAGGGAGGCCGGAGAGAGGCCGGAGAGAGGCCGGAGAGAGACCAGAGAGAGGCCAGAGAGAGACCAGAGAGAGACCAGAGAGAGGCAAGAGAGAGGCCGGAGAGAGAGACCAGAGAGAGACCAGAGAGAGGCAAGAGAGAGGCCGGAGAGAGAGACCAGAGAAAGAACAGAGGGAGGCCGGAGAGAGAGACCAGAGAAATACCAGAGGGAGGCCGGAGAGAGAGACCAGAGGGAGGCCGGAGAGAGAGACCAGAGAAATACCATAGAGAGACCGGGGAGAGACCAGAGAAATACCAGAGAGAGACCGGAGAGAGTAAAGACTTCAACCTCCAATCACAGAACGAGGCTGCGTCCTCTAGACTCTACAGCGCTGCTAAACACAGTAGCATGTTAGCATAAGTGGCTATAACTCCTCTGGCTGTAACTGCAGACACAGCAAAACAGCCCAAACACACAACAGTGAGGAAGAGAAGAGGAACTAAAGCCACAACATGATCAAAGAAGAAACCAAGCCCTGAACAGAGCTAGCTTACATCGTATCCTCTGGAGAGACTGGTCTGAGGGAGAGACCTGCGGGACCGCCTCGGACTATCTACGCTCGGACTATCTACGCTCGGACTACCTGCGCTCGGACTATCTACGCTCGGACCATCTACGCTCGGACCATCTACGCTCTGACCATCTACGCTCGGACCATCTACGCTCGGACTATCTACGCTCGGACTATCTACGCTCGGACTATCTACGCTCCGACTATCTACGCTCCGACTATCTACGCTCCGACTATCTACGCTCGGACTATCTACGCTCGGACTATCTACGCTCGACATCTCGCTCGGACTATCTACGCTCGGACTATCTACGCTCCGACTATCTACGCTCCGACTATCTACGCTCCGACTATCTACGCTCCGACTATCTACGCTCGACTATCTACGCTCGGACTATCTACGCTCGGACTATCTACGCTCGGACTATCTACGCTCGGACTATCTACGCTCGGACTATCTACGCTCGGACTATCTACGCTCGGACTATCTACGCTCGGACTATCTACGCTCGGACTATCTACGCTCGGACTATCTACGCTCGGACTATCTACCCTCGGACTATCTACGCTCGGACTATCTACGCTCGGACTATCTACGCTCGGACTATCTACGCTCCGACTATCTACGCTCCGACTATCTACGCTCCGACTATCTACGCTCCGACTATCTACGCTCGGACTATCTACGCTCGGACTATCTACGCTCGGACTATCTACGCTCGGACTATCTACGCTCGGACTATCTACGCTCGGACTATCTACGCTCGGACTATCTACGCTCGGACTATCTACGCTCGGACTATCTACGCTCGGACTATCTACGCTCGGACTATCTACCCTCGGACTATCTACGCTCGGACTATCTACGCTCGGACTATCTACGCTCGGACTATCTACGCTCGGACTATCTACGCTCGGACTATCTACGCTCGGACCATCTACGCAGGCTACAGGCGATAATACTGAACGGATTCGTACAATTATGTCCCTATTTATGCAAATGTCATTAGCAACATGTTTAGAAACACAGTGTTTTTTAGTCGACTAAAATTGTGACTAAAACTAAAATGAACAGTGCTTTAAAAGTTCAGGCGAATCCAACGTAAACAAAACACATAAAACAATAGTTTCTTTTCTCGCTTTATTATTCAGATAAAAGTTGAGTCTCCATCGTCCTCTGACCTTGTGCGTTCCTGGTATGTGTGTTAGTGTGTGTGTGTGTGTGTGTGTGTGTGTGAGCTGGTGTATACAGACACACACAGTCTCACACACACACACACACACACACACACACACACACACACACACACACACACACACACACACACACACACACACACACACACACACACACACACACACACACACAGTCACACACACACACACACACACTCGCCCTCAGCGTTACTCTCTCCACACGTTTCCTTGAACTGCAGCAGAACACAAGGTCTAGGAGTTCAGCCTCTGAGTCTGGTCTTTTTCAGAGTCCGGTCTCTCTGAGTCCGGTCTCTCTCTCTCTCTCTCTCTCTCTCTCTCTCTCTCTCTCTCTCTCTCTCTCTCAGAGTCCGGTCTCTCTCAGAGTCCGGTCTCTCTCTCTCTCTCTCTCTCTCTCTCTCTCTCTCTCAGAGTCCGGTCTCTCTCAGAGTCCGGTCTCTCTCTCTCTCTCTCTCTCTCTCTCCGAGTCCGGTCTCTCTCTCTCAGAGTCCGGTCTCTCTCAGAGTCCGGTCTCTCTCTGAGTCCGGTCTCTCTCTCTCAGAGTCCGGTCTCTCTCAGAGTCCGGTCTCTCTCTGAGTCCGGTCTCTCTCTCTCAGAGTCCGGTCTCTCTCAGAGTCCGGTCTCTCTCAGAGTCCGGTCTCTCTCTGAGTCCGGTCTCTCTCTGAGTCCGGTCTCTCTCAGAGTCCGGTCTCTCTCAGAGTCCGGTCTCTCTCTGAGTCCGGTCTCTCTCTGAGTCCGGTCTCTCTCTGAGTCCGGTCTCTCTCTCTCTGAGTCCGGTCTCTCTCAGAGTCCGGTCTCTCTCTCTCTTTCTGAGTCCGGTCTCTCTCAGAGTCCGGTCTCTCTCAGAGTCCGGTCTCTCTCAGAGTCCGGTCTCTCTCAGAGTCCGGTCTCTCTCTGAGTCCGGTCTCTCTCAGAGTCTTGCTCAGTTCTCTTCCAAACTCGCTGACCTCGTCCGGAGCGAGATGGAGGCAGAAGGTGCTTTTGGCTCAGGACAAACCTGGGCTGCCCCTGCGACCCGCTGAGGCCGTGGGAGGAGGAGGAAGAGGAGGAGGAAGAGGACATTCCCTGGACCTCTGCCACACACTGTACAAATCCACATGGAGCTGGCAAATAGACTGAATCTAAAAAGAACTACAATAATTCTATTTTTCGGGGCTTGGGAAATTAGGTTCCACAGTTTTTGAGTGAAACGAACCAAACGAGCACCCACTCACTTCTTCACACAAGACTGTCCTGAGAATCACTCTCTAGACCGTGTTTAAAGGGACAGTCTGTAGAAGGCTGTTTCCCCGTCGTAATGCTGCAGTAACGACTGTTTTAAGAGAAGAAGAAGAAGAGCCGCTGATGTGTTGGATACAGAAAGTTAATAATTTATAAATCCACGGTGAAGCAGAATTAGTCTGGTCTTATCCATCCGTACTCTGCTCAATCATCATGTCCTGCCTGTAACGTCTGGGTCTGGTCCCTGTGTCTGAGATTACAGTTGATTGAATACCATCTGACCAATCAGAGAGCGCGGGAGGCGGGTGTTGTAGTTAGATGTGGGTGACGTCAAGAATTAGCGTCGAACGGGCAGGTTGTAGTTTGGTGAAGCATACGATAGTAAAGTAATCTGGTCTGGTTCTATCAAGAAACTGAAGCCGGAGCAAGAGGAATGTTTAGCAAATGTAATCGCTGGTAGAGATGTTGAGGCTCTACTCCCCACTGGGTCCGTTTGTAGCAAAGGAGATGCTAAAGCTAGGCTAAAAGGCAAAAGCTAGGCTAAAGGCTAAAGCTAGGCTAAATGCTAAATGCCTAACTCACTGCGTATTTTATTTATTTATTGTTTATTTTTGGTTGGAACAGTACATTTTAATGTACACATCAGTCCAGATTGTAGCGTTGGGCTAAATTCCATCCGTGTCCCACATTCTAACTCACAAACACACACTCACAAACACTTCGCAGACACCAGGAGAACATGCAAACTCCGCTCAGAGAGGCCCTGTTCCGACCGGGATTCGAACCCAGGACCATCTTGCTGTGAAGTGAGTGTGCTAACCACTCAGCTACTGTGCCGTTACAATCCAACTATTCCCTCTCAAATCAGAGGAAGTCATGTTTATTGATATAGCGCAGCACAGGGTGTAAACACACTCAGGGAGACACATCTGGCACATCTGCAGAACCAATAAGTCCAAATAAACCCAGGTGAAAGTCCAGTCCAGTCCAGGCCGTGACGTGCAAATCCATGTAATTCAATGATAACCTTGGTTAGAAACTTGACTTCTCCGTTCAAAGCTCGCGTTCGATTCAGATTCCGGTGGCGTCGGTTTTGGAATGTGCTTAATATTAGCGGCGCGGTGTGTAATTACAAACACGGCGGTCCCTCGGAGGTCTGATGGCGGCGTTCATTTCATAAACAAACGTTGGCAGAGCACGGGGCCTCACGGCACTGAGCCTTCTGCTGCTACCGGCGTCTGCGGCCAAAGTCCCTCCACCACCGCCACGCTGGGAGGGAGGGAGGAGAGGGAGGAGGAGAGAGAGGGAGGGAAGGAGGAGGAGAGGGGGAGAAAGAGGGAGGGAGAGAACAAGGGAGCGAGGAGAGAGAGGGAGGGAGAGAGAGGAAGAGAGAGGGGGGGGGGGGGGGGGGGGGAGAGAACAGGGGAGAGAGGAGGGAGGGGGAGAGGGAGGAGAGAAAGAGGACAGGAAGGGAGAGAGAGAGGGAGGAGAGAGGGGAGGAAGAGAGAGGAGGGGAAGCCAGAAGGAGTAGGGCCACGCTGGGGGAGAGAGAGGAGAGAGAGGGAGGTAGAGAACAGGGGAGAGAGGAGAGGGAAGGAGAGGAGTACAAGGCCATGCTGGGTGCAGGAGAGAGAGAGGGGGGGGGGGGGGGGGGGAGAAGAGGGAGAGAGATAGAACAGGGGAGAGAAAGAGGGGAGAGAGAGGAGAGGAGAGAGAGAGGGGAAGAAGAAGAGGGGAAGCCAGGAGGTGTAAGGGTTGTTTAGAGTGGACTCCAATCATCTCTCTCTCTGCCTGCCTCCCTCCCTCTCTCTCTCTCTCTCCCTCCCTTCCTCTCTCCCTCTCTCTCTCTCTCTCTCCCTCCCTCTCTCCCTCCCCCTCCCTCCATCGTGCTGGGACCAAAGAGCATCCCACTCAGGCTCCTCTAAACCAGCAGAGTGGGAAGAGAGAGTTCCAAAACACTGGGTCCCAAAAGCAGAACAAAGACACACATATATATATAAGGACCAGGAGGAGAGGAGGAGAGGAGGAAGAGAGGAGGAGAGGAGGAAGAGAGGAGGAGAGGAGAGGGGGAGTGGAGAGAGAGAGGTTTAGAGAGTTCATTCTGACCGGGTTTAAACCAGATTCTCCAACGGCACAAAACCATTTACTATTTCTGTATCTTTTTAAGACTAATAGCTATACCAGAGAGAGACCAAAGAGAGACCAGAGAGAGACCAGAGAGACCAGACAGAGAGAGGAGAGAGAGTCCAGAGAGAGACCAGAGAGAGACCAGAGAGACCAGACAGAGAGAGAGACCAGACAGAGAGAGGAGAGAGAGTCCAGAGAGACCAGAGAGAGAGACCAGAGAGAGAGACCAGAGAGAGAGACCAGAGAGAGACACCAGAGAGAGACACCAGAGAGAGAGACCAGAGAGAGAGAGACCAGAGAGAGAGACAGGAGAGAGACCAGAGAGAGACCAAGAGAGAGACTGGAGAGAGACCAGAGAGAGGGACTGGAGAGAAACCAGAGAGAGAGACCAGAGAGAGACCAGAGAGAGAGACCAGAGGGAGACCAGAGAGACCAGACAGAGAGAGGAGAGAGAGTCCAGAGAGAGCAGAGAGAGACCAGAGAGAGACCAGAGAGAGAGCAGAGAGAGAGCAGAGAGAGAGACCAGAGAGAGAGACTGGAGAGAGACCAGAGAGAGAGACCAGAGAGAGACCAGAGAGAGACAAAGAGAGAGACTGGAGAGAGTCCAGAGAGAGAGCAGAGAGAGACCAGAGAGAGAGACTGGAGAGAGACCAGAGAGAGAGACCAGAGAGAGAGACTGGAGAGAGACCAGAGAGAGACCAAGAGAGAGACTGGGGAGAGTCCAGAGAGAGACTGGAGAGAGACTGGAGAGAGACCAAGAGAGAGACTGGAGAGAGACCAAGAGAGAGACTGGAGAGAGACCAGAGAGAGAGACCAGAGAGAGAGACCAGAGAGAGAGCAGAGAGAGAGACCAGAGAGAGACCAGAGAGAGACCAGAGAGAGACCAGAGAGAGACCAGAGAGAGACCAGAGAGAGAGACTGAGAGAGACCAGAGAGAGGCCAGAGAGAGACCAAGAGAGAGACAGGAGAGAGTCCAGAGAGAGACCAAGAGAGAGACTGGAGAGAGTCCAGAGAGAGACCAGAGAGAGACCAAGAGAGAGACTGGAGAGAGACCAAGAGAGAGACCAGAGAGAGACCAAGAGAGAGACTGGAGAGAGACCAGAGAGACCAGAGAGAGACCAGAGAGAGACCAGAGAGAGACCAAGAGAGAGACTGGAGAGAGACCAGAGAGACCAGAGAGAGACCAGAGAGAGACCAGAGAGAGACCAAGAGAGAGACTGGAGAGAGACCAGAGAGCTTCACTGACAAATGGACACAAAAAAGTCTATCTTATCTCGTCTTAAAAGCAAGTAACAAAACATCCCCTTATAATGAATTATTTCAGATAGTTACTGATCCAACTAGAGAACTTTAATAAATCTATTACGCTCCGAGGAGAGAGACCCTGCACAAACATGCAGCAAAGAAAGAGAGACTGAAACCTACAGATACTGATGTAAAGGTTGGACTGAAGTAGAAACCCCCCGCTCCGCACAGAGAGCTGCCTACAGGTTTTATTTCTGTCCCGACGAGGAACCAAACAGGATTTATGTAACCATGAGACACTCGCACTTTCAAACTCTTCAATCTGGAGGAAAACCTGGACCAGAACCAGACACAGGCAGGTCCCCGTCAGTCTGACATGGTACGGTCTGGAGGTCCCCGTCAGTCTGACATGGTACGGTCTGGAGGTCCCCGTCAGTCTGACATGGTACGGTCTGGAGGTCCCCGTCAGTCTGACATGGCACGGTCTGGAGGTCCCCGTCAATCTGACATGGCACGGTCTGGAGGTCCCCGTCAATCTGACATGGCACGGTCTGGAGGTCCCCGTCAGTCTGAGATGGTACGGTCTGGAGGTCCCCGTCAATCTGACATGGCACGGTCTGGAGGTCCCCGTCAGTCTGACATGGTACTGTCTGGAGGTCCCCGTCAATCTGACATGGTACGGTCTGGAGGTCCCCGTCAATCTGACATGGTACAGTCTGGAGGTCCCCGTCAGTCTGACATGGTACGGTCTGGAGGTCCCCGTCAGTCTGACATGGTACGGTCTGGAGGTCCCCGTCAATCTGACATGGTACTGTCTGGAGGTCCCCGTCAGTCTGACATGGTACTGCCTGGAGGTCCCCGTCAGTCTGGTGAGGTCAGTGTTCATGTGACATCACAACAGTCCAAAGAGTCCATAGTTTAACACTAACACTAGTGAAAGGCAGTTCTTGTCTCAGTTTAGAGATAGAGTCTATTTCTGGTTGTTTTCTCTGATCCCACTGGTTTCTCTCTCTGGTCTTTCTCTCTCTTGTCCCTCTGCTCTCTCTCTGGCCCATCTGGTCTCTCTCTCTTTTGTTTCTCTCTCTGGTCTCTATTTCTGGTTCCTCTGGTTCCACCGGTATATCTCTCTCTCTGGTCTCTCTCTCTCTTGTCCCTCTGCTCTCTCTCGCTGGTTAATCTGGTCTCTATCTCTACCAAGCTCAAAATACTTTCTCATAAAAGTAGCTGGAAGTGGTGACAATATTCAAAAACAACTCCAGATATTCCCAGTTTAAAAAAACCATACAAATTATTTATAATATAAACTTTATTGATTTCACAACAGAGACATCTTCAGAGAAAGAATTTAAAACATTTGAATTAAACCTCGACCTTTAAATTATCCGCTCGCTCGTCAATATGTTCACATTTAATTATTACTCTTCCCTTTTTGTTTGAGTAACACTTAAAACATAAAGATAACAAAACGCAGAGGTGTGGGAGGCGAGAGAGAGAGAGAGAGAGAGAGAGAGACCGGGAGAGACAGAGAGAGAGAGACAGACAGAGAGAGAGAGACAGAGAGAGAGAGAGAGACTGAGAGAGAGAGACCAGAGAGAGACAGAGAGACCAGAGAAAGACAGAGAGAGAGACAGAGAGAGACTGAGAGGGAAAGAGAGAGCGATACAGAGAGAGAGAGACAGAGAGAGAGTGGAAGGCAAGAGAGAAAGAGTGGGAGACTGAGAGAGAGCGAAAAAGTGGGAAGGCAAGAGAGAGAGACCGAGAGAGAGACCAGAGAGAGAGACTGGGAGAGAGAGAGCAACAGAGAGAGAAAGAGTGGGAGAGAGAGAGAGAGGGAGGCGAGAGAGAGAGAGAAAGACCGAGATAGAGATACTGAGAGAGAGAGAAAGAGGGGGAGGCAAGAGAAAGAGAACGAGAGAGAGGCGTCGAGCAGAAAATCCCTGGCACGGAGGCGGACGGCTTCCTCCACGATTTATTTTTGTGCCCAACGCGAGGAACACCAAACAAACTCAACCTACAGTAATATTTAACACACACAGATCCAGGCTTTATGTAACTGAGGAAGACTCCGGAACAAAGGCCCAACAACGAGACGAGAGAGAGGAAGACTCCGGAACAAAGGCCCAACAACAAGACGAGAGAGAGGAAGACTCCGGAACAAAGGCCCAACAACAAGACGAGAGAGAGGAAGACTCCGGAACACAAACCCAATAACGAGACAAGAGAGAGGAAGACTCCAGAACATAGGCCCAACAACGAGACGAGAGAGAGGAAGACTCCGGAACACAAACCCAATAACGAGACGAGAGAGAGGAAGACTCCGGAACAAAGGCCCAACAATGAGACGAGAGAGAGGAAGACTCCGGAACAAATGCCCAACAACGAGACGAGAGAGAGGAAGACTCTGGAACAAAGGCCCAACAACGAGACGAGAAAGAGAGGAAGACTCCGGAACAAAGGCCCAAAAACGAGACGAGAGAGAGGAAGACTCCGGAACAAATGCCCAACAACGAGACGAGAGAGAGGAAGACTCCGGAACAAAGGCCCAACAACGACACGAGAAAGAGAGGAAGACTCCGGAACAAAGGCCCAAAAACGAGACGAGAGAGAGGAAGACTCCGGAACTAAGGCCCAACAACGAGACGAGAGAGAGGAAGACTCCGGAACAAAGGCCCAACAACGAGACGAGAGAGAGAGAGGAAGACTCCGGAACTAAGGCCCAACAACGAGACGAGAGAGAGAGAGGAAGACTCCGGAACTAAGGCCCAACAACGAGACGAGAGAGAGAGAGGAAGACTCCGGAACAAAGGCCCAACAACTAAACGAGAGAGAGAGGAAGACTCCGGAACAAAGACTCAACAACGAGACGAGAGAGAGGAAGACTCCGGAACAAAGACCCAACAACGAGACGAGAGAGAGGAAGACTCCGGAACAAAGGCCCAACAACTAAACGAGAGAGAGAGGAAGACTCCGGAACAAAGACCCAACAACGAGACGAGAGAGAGAGAGGAAGACTCCGGAACAAAGACCCAACAATGAGACGAGAGAGAGGAAGACTCCGGAACAAAGGCCCAACAACGAGACGAGACGAGAGAGAGGAAGACTCCGGAACAAATGCCCAAAAAGAGACGAGAGCGAGGAAGACTCCGGAACAAATGCCCAAAACGAGACGAGAGAGAGGAAGACTCCGGAACAAAGGCCCAAAACAAGACGAGAGAGAGGAAGACTCTGGAACAAAGGCCCAAAAACGAGACGAGACGAAGGAGAGGAAGATTCCGGAACATAAACCCAACATCGAGAGAGAGAGAGAGGAAGATCGACGCCAGCTTCATCACAATCTGAATCAGAATTTTAATTTGAAGCAATGACAAAAATTATTCTTAAAAAAAATGAGGTTTCTGTTGTTGCTTAAAAATGCTGTTTAAAAGTCAGGGAACCCAACTTTAAAACTACACAAATGGAACTCTCGCCCCGTTTCCACCGGCCCTCCTCGACTCTCCTCTTCCCAGTCTCACATTGGCTTCAGCCCTTGTACAATTTCTATTTTTATTTTAAACTTTTTTAATAAATGTCCTCAGATTGAGAATGAATCTTGTCGTTGTGATCTCTGAAAGTAAAACACACTGATCCCGAAGCCTCCACAACCGTCTGCAGATCTGTCCACGCATCCAAAATGGCCGCCATCCTTCCACTGCGATGGAACGCTCACACGACAAGCTAATCAGTGCTGGCTCCCGGTGTGCGCGGGATTAGCACGTCGCTATCGTTCTGAAGCGTTAGCCGCAGCCGTGGCAACCAGGCCGGGTCTTGGCCGCGGCTCAGGACACACATGACGGCTGGCTTCTGCTGGCTTCTGCTGGGGACATTTGGCTCCGAGCGGGGCCCCAGAGTCGTGGCTTTGGCCCCGGACTGGAACAGAGGGAGTAGCAGCGACAGTGAGGAGCAACAAGGAAATGTCAGGGCAGATTATCAAAGCAACACATCCGCTCGGGCCGTCTCCCAGAGAACAACAAGGCGACAAACCCATGGAACTGTCACTATTTGGTTTAAGCTTCAGTTTCTATTGTATTTGTAATAACTGTTACATTGTAGCGCCTGCAGGTGAAAGCCAGATACTGTTAAGCAGGGCAGGGCTTGGTTAGTGCGGAGATGACAGACCTGTGGGAACACCGGATGCCACAGTGAGACCTTAGGCTTCTCTCTCTCTCTCTCAGGCTTCTCTCTCTCTCTCCCTCAGGCTTCTCTCTCTCTCTCTCTCTCTCAGGCTTCTCTCTCTCTCTCTCTCTCTCTCTCTCTCACACTCAGGCTTCTCTCTCTCTCTCTCAGGCTTCTCTCTCTCTCTCTCTCTCTCTCTCAGGCTTCTCTCTCTCTCTCTCTCACTCTCTCAGGCTTCTCTCTCTCTATCTCTCCCTCAGGCTTCTCTCTCTGGCTTCTCTCTCTCTCTCTCTCTCACTCTCTCAGGCTTCTCTCTCTCTCTTTCTCTCTCTATCTCTCCCTCAGGCTTCTCTCTCTGGCTTCTCTCTCTCTCTCTCTCTCGTTGTGGGTTCGAGTCCACCACAAGACTTTCTCCACTGACTCCCACTGATCTCTGCTGTGGTTGTGTCCTTAGGCAAGACACTTCCCCCACATTAGAATGAGTCTGGTGTGTGTGTGAATGGTTGGTGGTGGTGGGAGGGGCCGATGGCACAGACTGGTTGCCTCGCTTCTGTCCGTGTGCCCCAGGGCAGCTGTGGCTACAGTAGTTTATCACCACTGTGTTTGGAGTGTACATAAAAGAAAGGCATTATTAATATTTATATATATAAATAATAAATAAATAAAAATAAATATATAATATATTTTGAGAACTAATAAGAACACACTGCAAAATAGGATAAAATATGTGGTAATTTATTTTTATTTTTTACTTAATCTGAGACATTCTGACAATAGATTCTCCTATGGGACAAATGCATTTAGTTTTATTTCCAGACCTGTTGCTGTATTTCCTCATCCCAAACAAGAAATTTCTGTATCTTTTTAAACAAGATCATTTTGCTTTGTCCCATCGGAGAATCTTGGTTTAGGCTCAGTCAGAATGTGCTCAGATTACGACACATTCTGCCAAAATTGTGACATCTTTGACTTGTTTTCCATCACTTTCCCGGTGAAACAGACGTGGCAGCGGTGCACAAACTAAACTTTACTCGAGACAAACCCATCGCTGTATTTTAAGTTCTTTTCCTTCACCTGCGCTCGGAAATCTGCTTTGTGCTTAATTAGAGCCATTAGTCGGAGGTCGTAATACGGAGCGGAACATGACAGGACGCAGCGCTTTGTTCTGCGGCTGATGAGTGGATGAATGCTCCTGATTGGGTTTGTCTTTGGGAGACGGAGGAGGTGAAGGAGGAGGCGTGAGGCAGTTGTCTGTGTCGCTGATTAGACAACGCTGTGAAAGAGACGCGACCGTAAAAAGTATTTAAACTGTCTGTGAGCGGCTGTGGTAAATTATCTACGTGTCCAAACCAGTGGGGGCGGGTCCCGGCTCAAAAGTGGCCAATATGACGTGCGCTGACATGCTGCAATACCACCCCGGGCCTGTGGGGGTGGACCCGGAATAAGAATTAACCAATGCTAACATATAGCATTGGCAGACCTCTCGAAATCGTCTTTACAGGATGCTCCAAAAGTGTCTCTTGGCCCAAAGCTCCGTTCCACATGTGTGTCAATGCTGAGTGTTCTGGACCACTCTAGTTTAGTCGCTGTGGACTTTAGAAGTTACTCGTTTAAATGAATGGAGCTCATGCAGCTGACGCATGCACAGATGTGATTTTTCACATTTTCCAGCCCCCGCGGCCATTTTGAATCACTTCATGAGAGCCCAATTTTTGGCCCGTTAGTTAGAACGGCGGAGATAGGCGTGACTACGTCTGTTAATATTTACAGTCATATGGTCCTAACTGGGTTTCCCTTCCGCACGAACAGTGATAGTGAATGGAAGCTCAGACTCTGCTCAGATATTTATATACATTAAACCTTCTTATTAACAGAATAGCATACAAAGTATAGACTAAGACCTGAGTCCCTGACAAGATGGAAAAGCAGAAAGACAGAATGAAGCAAACGCTGCTCCTTAAGTAGCAGCAGAGGAGCGTCATGGGTTGGTCAAGTCACCGGATCTCATAAATACATTAGGGTTGGGCGATATGGGCCTCAGCATGTATCACGAATTTTTTTGGTATGTATCACGATATGACGATATGATAATTTTAACAAAGCCTCATATAAAAGCTATAAAAACTTAGCACTGATAATTTTAAACACACTTGCCTCAAAGTGCATTTACTGATTTATTGGCAGCAAAATGTGTAATACAGCTATTGTATATAAAACGTATTAACAAAACTGAATTGTAGAGAATTCTGTTTTGTACATACTGAAAATTGCAGGCAACATGTCATAAAGGTGAACATTTGTAATTTGTAAACTATATAATAGTTTGTCCTTTGTAATATAAAAAGTGTAGCATTATCAAATAATTATTTGATCACTTTGGCTTATGTTTCCTAATCCCAATATAGTCAAAATGATCAAATACTGTATATATTTTTTGTATCCTTTTGCGTTTCTATAATTATGTAATTATAACTTATTTGTAATTATATTGCAATGTAGACAAACACATGCATTGAAGTAAAATGAATGACAGTAAACAGTAAATAAAGCTTACCAATGGCACTATGAGAGAGAGAGAGAGAGAGTGAGTGTCCGAAGCAAGCCACTCGAGTCCAGTTGTTGCAGCTGCTTTCACAACATTAGATCCACTGTCGATAGTTACAATTGCTTCTTTTTATCTAGTTCCCAAACTACTCCCATATGTTTGAGGTAGCTCCGCGTTTTGGCACAATGTCTTCTACAATCTGCATGTCTTCACCACGGTCTTCACCGCCGCCCTCAGCCATGTTTGCTCTCTGCTCTGTTGTTGTTGTCCCTGCACGCCGCTCTGCTACACGTGTCGCGCAGATGCGTCATCAAAGTGCGCCGCACACAAACGTGTCTTCCGCTCGCTGTTTTCAGTGTTAAATGATCGTTTTCACCGGTACAAGGCATTTTCTTATCATTTAATTTACTTATACCGGTATACCGGTACAAAAAAAATATCGCCCAACCCTAAAATACATGTCAATCAATAATCTTATAAACTAGTCCTGGTTAAACTCCGTATCTCCGGGTCTTCCCCGAGGGTCTCTCAATGCCTCTTTTGGTCCTTCCACATGTCCACAGCCCCACTGACCCCAGAGAGGAGTCAGTAGAGTCAGCTGTCTCCGCAATTGGGCCCAAATGTCCCCAACAGGATTTTACACATATGAAAATACATGAATATATGTAAAACTTAGAATAGCAGACACTACACGGCTTTACACTGTTCAGGTATTAGAAGTGCGTTTGATGTATTTGTGTAGTGCAGTAGCCGTACCCATTAGCCTAACATTAGTATAAGATAAAAGAGGGAGCATACGAGTAGCTGCTATGTTTATTAGCTATAGCAGCAAATGCGTCAATATCATCCTGACTGGCATCGGGCTGTTCTGAGCTTTAAAATGATCTATAACAGAGCTGAAGTTGGCTGAATGATGACTGTTTAATATCTCACCAGCTCATAAGTCAACAACTGAATTCACACACATTGTTAAGGGATGATTTTAAAGTCTACAGTTGAGATTTCACAGATTTTTTTTCCCAATTTGTGTAATCTTAAGCTTGCCTCCTACTCATCCACCAACCCTTACAATTCAGCTGTTACCAACCCACACGTCAACAGATCAGCACAACACAGCCATTTGTCATCCAGCCAACTTCAGCTTCGTCTATACATTATTATTCACAATACACAGGGCATCGTCAAGCTAACACATTAGCCAAAACGTCCTGTCCATTCTTTTCTCTTCTATTGTTTATCCGGGAAAACACAAGACATTGAATCAGTAATCGTTCCGCCTCTAAAAAAGTATTTAGTTTTATTGTTAAGGTTTTTATGTCTGTAATCGTTCAAAAAACTTTAAAAACATTCCATTTCAAACCATTCCAAGTCCACCATGCACCTATGCACAGACACACAACTTCATTTCAGCTAC
This sequence comes from Knipowitschia caucasica, assembly GCA_964034765.1. Lineage (NCBI taxonomy): Eukaryota > Metazoa > Chordata > Actinopteri > Gobiiformes > Gobiidae > Knipowitschia > Knipowitschia caucasica. The sequence continues at coordinate 2,734,411 of OZ035840.1, read as the reverse complement.
ACTTATCTGTGTAGAGCCCTGAACAACAACTGCAGTCGTCTCTGAGGTGATTTCTGCCAAACTTTCCTCTTTTCGACGGGGGACCACAGGAGAACAAAACAAGCTACAAACAAACTTATTTTTGTTGCAGAAAGTCGACGGTTCAGTCGTTCAGAATCTGGTTTCATATTTCACCTAGTCACAGCACATTATAATCTGTGGGTCTTGAAAATCAGTGAAATCATCAAAAACGGCTGGCAGTCAGTTAATTGTCCTGGATCATCGCTGTCCTGTAGAAAATGACCTAACCTGGAAGGATAGCTCTAAAACTGGGGTCTCAAACTCATGTTGGTCGGGGGCAAGTTTAAAAACGCTTATTTTTTTTTGAGTTTGGACGTTATATTCTAGTTCAAATGTCAAACCAGACAATTTAAACCAATGAAATGTGTCCAATCAAAAATGACCATCCCTCCATCTTCTTCCGCTTAATCCAGGGGTGTCCAAACATTTTAGTAAGACGGTCACTTTAGTTCACCAGACTAGTCCAGCGGCCGACATCATGACTGGCATTGGGCTGTTCTGAGCTTTAAAATGATCTATAACGGAGCTGAAGTTGGCTGAATGATGACTGTTTACTATCTCATGAGTCAACAAATGAATTCCAGACGTACTGGGCTTTAGAACGAGGTCTATATTGTCTGAGCTGAAGTCGGATGGATGACGCAGTGAGCTTGTGTTTATGATCTCAAAGACTACTGTGGGTTAGCGAGGCAGAGGGCCACCGGAAGTGACACAGAGGGCCGCAATTAGCCCCCGGGCCTGAGTTTGGACATGCCTGGCGAAACCCCTTTCTGGGTCAGGGGGTGGCACCGGCCCTTCACCGATCCTCCTGCAGGTGGTCCACAGAACGATGGCGTCTCTGTCAACGCAGACGCAGCCTTGATCTTTCAGCCATCTCTCCAACATTACCACTGGAGAGAAACCGGCATCCGTCTGATTAATCCCACTGTGGTGTGTGAGCGATGCGAGCCCAAACCAGTCCACTTCAATCAAGTCAATCCAAGTGGTTTTAGCATTTCTTATCTGCCAGTGTGCGTAATTCATTCTACACCACAAATCTGTCCAACAGTTACCCTGCTATCTTTAGTATTCTGCCTGGTATCTGTTGGCTTCAGGGCTCAGGGAGAAAGTTAGTTGCGAAAGGGGAAAAAAAAAGTGCAGGAGAAACTCAAGAAACTGAAAAAGTCGATTTGTGAAGAGTACAGGGTCAAAGCTGGACTTATTTATTGAATATAAGTGTAACGTGTTGATTACAACTTTAATTTGATGGTGTGTTTTCTCCGTGGAATTAGAACTGGTTCCAACGAGAGAATTATGAAAAACAGAAATAGCCAAATTTGAATATAATCACACAATCTCCTGACTTTAGACTTGACCCATTTGTAAAACTGTCTTGAGCTTTAGGTATCTCCAAAAACACGGACCTCAGATTCACATCCAGTTGATTTTCCATTTGCAGTAAAACCACATTGGAGTAACTGTGCGAGACTTCCCCAGTATAGGAAGCACCACTGTAAACCCCAACTTCAATCATACTTCAGATATCAAAGTTATTTTAAATAGATTTTTCCCAGTAAGTAAATATTACTCATTTATTGTGAGTTTATTTAAAGCTTTGCGAAATGACTCAGGGTTTTCTTTGAATTGAACTGTCTCTGTTCAAGTAAGCCTCACTTTTGACATTTGAACATGTAGAGTCTTTAATAAAGCAGGTGTGTAAGTGACAGAGCGGCCCGGTGGCTGAGTGGTTAGCACCTCTTGACTACAAGGTACTAAGTACGAATCCCAGTTGGAGATAAGTTGAAATTTAAATAACAAGGAGAGTGGAGCAAACATGAAATTGGCAATTTCTGTTCAGCCATTTGTGTCATGGTTTAAGTTTATTTCCTGTTTTATTTTGAAATGTGTTATCCCTGTGTCTTCTTTGGTTGTACTTCCTGTTGTCTGAGTACCGGCCCCGCCCTCATCTGTCTCACCTGTGTCTCGTTAGTCTTGTATTTAGCCCTGTGTGTTCCTTCACTCCCTGTTCCGTCATTGTCATCCCTCATCTGTTTTAGTTCTGTCCTTGTTCCCTGTGGTTTTTGGATTTGTTTTATATTTTGGTTAAATCCATTATTTTTTGTAGTTCTACAGATCGCAGATGGCGAGCAAGATGGCGCCTGTGACTGGCGATGCCACGGCTCGTCTCCTACTGTGTAGATTGCTAATGGTCATTTTGTCAACCTATGCGATCATATCAGCCCAAATAACAAAAGGATGTGTGGCTATACGGACTTTTGATCGGGACTCTTTGTTTCGTATAAAGCAGTCAATGGAGGGCCTGTTTGATACATGGGACAGCTACAAACAGGCGTTTCCTCCTCCTTTCATCATCGATCCCGGCTCACCTGATTACTTGTTGTGTTGGGCGCCGCGCAGGGTCCGCAGGAGATCCAAGAAAAGAGGCTCTCGGTCCGGTGTCCAGGTTAAGCGAAGGCGTGCCGCATCGCGCTTTGGCTCCGCTGTCTTCGGCTGCAGGGATCGTGCTCGGTGCCTGCGCCAGATTCTCTCCTCGATGCGTGTGACAGGGTGTCCACGCCGACGCCTGCTCGGACTACAACGAGTGTCCTGGACCCATCACAGCGCTGGAGTTGTGGTCAGGAGCTTTCATCGCCATCGCTTACTTCCGTGTTTGTGCCTGCTCTTCCAGCATGGACCAGCTGGAGTCCACGTGACCGCTGGACGTGCCTTCGACCAATCCCGCTGCTCAACACAGACACTGCCTTCGTGACGTCATCTACAATCTGCGTTGGCCTGTTGAATGCTCGTTCAATTGCGAATAAATCTCATTCATTGAACGATCTTTTCGTCAGAGAAAGCTTGGATATCATGTGTCTTTCGGAGACTTGGCAGAGAGAGGAAGAGTTCATTCATTTAAATGATCTCTGCCCAGCTGGCTGCTCTGCTGTCGGGAAACCCCGCCCCTGTCGCCGTGGTGGTGGCCTGGCATTTGTGCACAGGGATGTCCACAAATGCAAAGTGACCCAGTCCCAAGAATTCACATCTTTTGAATCCCAGCTGGTCAAGGTGGGCTTTTCATCCCCATTTTACTGTAAGTTGATCTACCGTCCTCCTGGCCCCGCTGCTGCCTTTTTAAAGGATTTTAGTGACTTTTTATCCTCTATAATAAAGTTGGAATCTGTTTTACTCCTTGGGGATTTTAACCTTCATGTTGACGACTGCTCATCTTGCCCCGCAATGGAACTGCTTACATTGACTGAAACTTTTAATTTTGAGCAGCATGTTTCTGAGCCCACTCACCAAAAAGGCCATACTCTTGACCTAGTTTTTACGCTTGGCATAGACATTTTAAACTTGTCTGTGATTGATGTCCATTTGAGTGATCATAGTCTTGTTATGTTTGATCTGTACTTTAGTCCTGAGCCCAAGCCTTCAGCAGTCAGGTCTCAGAGGCGTGTCATCTCTGCTAATACCGCAGATAGTTTTTCAGAAATGTTTGACCCTCTTTTAGTCATGGACTGTTTCGATGTGGACAATCTCATTCACTGTTTTAATAACCACTGTGAAACAATTTTGGATCAGTTGGCTCCTGTTAAATCAAACTTGTCACAGAAAAAAGCGTGTCCTTGGACAAATGATGATATCTTAAGACTCAGGAGGCTGTGTCGAAAGACTGAACGCCTGTGGAAATCCACTAAACTTGAGGTGCACAGGCTCTATCTCAGGGATCTTGTGTCATCATACAACGTGATGATTGAAAATTCCAGATCTGAATATATCCGTCAACTGGTAACATTGAATAAGAAAAATCCCAAAGTGTTGTTTGACTCAATTAACTATCTTGTGTGTCCTGCTGCTCCAGTTACCCCTGTCTTTTGTGAAGCTGACAGCAATGCCTTTTCGAGATTTTTCACAAACAAAATTAAGATGATCAAGGATAAAATCTCGCCCCTTCTGTGTGGCACCCCTGCTGTGTTTGAGCCTGTGTCCAGCATGTGGTCTTCATTTAAACCGGTGACATTTGCTGATATTTCAGCACTGGTGTCCAAGATGAAGCCCTCCTCTTGTTCATCTGACATCCTTCCTTGCAGGCTCTTTCAAAAAGTGTTCGAGGTAATTGGCCCTTGTGTTACCAAAATGGTTAATGTCTCTTTGTCAACTGGCGTGTTTCCCAGTGCCTTTAAACATGCCATAGTGGAGCCACTACTAAAAAGAGCAGGGTTAGACCCGACTGATCTTAATAGTTTTAGGCCTATTTCAAAACTCCCGTTCCTGTCCAAGATCCTTGAGAAGGTGGTCTGTGAACAGCTTACGTTCTTCCTGGATCAAAATAACATCCATGAGCCGTTTCAGTCTGGTTTCCGTAAACAACACTCTACGGAAACGGCCTTGCTGAAAGTGTCCAGCGACATTATGATGTCTGCTGATTCTGGGAAGCGCACTGTTCTAGTTCTCTTGGATCTGTCCTCAGCATTCGACACCGTTGACCATCAGGTTCTGCTGAAAAGACTGAGGGATCAAGTAGGACTGTCGGGGGCAGTTCTACAGTGGTTCTCCTCATATTTATCGGGGCGTAGCTTCAGTGTTACAGCTAACCAAATTAGGTCTGAGTCTGTGGGTTTGTTGTGCGGAGTGCCTCAAGGGTCCGTTTTGGGTCCTGTCTTATTTTTGTTGTATTTGATTCCTTTGGGAAAGATCATCCAAAGGTTCAGTGATGTTTCTTTCCACCTATTTGCTGACGATATCCAGCTTTACTGTTCCTTTAAGCCGTCTGAAATCCAGAAGCTAGACTCTCTGCTCCATTGTCTAATGGAAATAAAACAATGGCTCAGTGATAACTCTCTGCAGCTAAATGCAGACAAAACCGAAACACTGGTTATCGCACCTGATGATGCAATTCCGGGGATTAAACAGTACCTGGGTGACTTAGGCCAGTCAGCGAAGCCAAGTCTTCGAAACTTGGGCGTCATCTTTGACAAAGACATGTCATTAGTCCAGCACTGTAAGCAGCTAACAAGGAACTGCTTCTTTCAACTAAGGAACATTTCTAAACTTAGGAATATGGTTGCACGTAATGATTTGGAGCTTATCATTCATGCATTTGTGTCTTCACGCTTAGATTATTGTAATAGTTTGTTTTCATGTCTAAATAAGAAGGAGCTCTCTCGACTGCAACTAGTGCAAAACTCTGCAGCGAGAATTCTGACCCGCACTAACAGGAGGACCCACATATCTCCTATTTTAAAACAACTTCATTGGTTGCCAGTGTCCTATAGGATCACGTTTAAAATTTTGGTTCTAGTTTTCAGAGCCTTGCGTGGTCAAGCTCCTTCTTACCTCAGTTTTCTGATCCAGCCTCACACCCCTGCTCGGGCTCTGAGGTCTATGGATCAAAATCTGCTAAAGGTTCCACGCACTTGTTTTCGTACAAGAGGTGACCGATCCTTCCAGGCTGTTGCTCCCAGGCTTTGGAACGATCTTCCGCCCTCTTTGCGCTCTACTGACTCTGTTGATACTTTTAAAAGCAATCTTAAGTCTCATTTATTTGTTCAAGCCTTTAATTAGCTATTTTTGGGCTGATACGATTTCTGTGTTGTTTTGACCCTTTTTATATTGTATTTAATTTTGTGATGTTTTAACTGTGTTGTGAAGCACTTTGTGGCCTTTGCCTGTGAAAGGTGCTATACAAATAAAGATTACTTACTTACTTACTTACTTTTGCATTTTTGGGTCTCCTTGTTTTTCACCTACGTGACAATTTTAGGTTTTAGAAAATCCGATAACTCTGGTGCACTCGCGAGAAACAGGAAGAGGGTGAAGGCGGTAAACACATCCCATTGGTTCGTTGGAGATGAACGAATCCCATTGGTTTAGTTTTATCGGGTCGCTCCAAAATATTTTTATTTTTATTTTTATTTTTGTAGACTATAGACATCTGGTCAATTCCATTACTATTTGAAAACACATGATAACTTGATACTTTTATTTACTGATATTTAAAAAAGATGAGTCTGAAAACGTCACCGACTGCATCTTTAAGAAAATAATATGAGGGACATGAAACACAGAATCGAATCACAAAACTGTCTAATATGTTAAGAAACCCAAAAATATGGAAATGTGGCTCAAATATGGAAAAACTATAGACTCCTCACACGTTAAATCGGTAGCAGCAGCTCGTCCGTCAGAGGAGAAGGAGCAGACATATTTCAACTGTGTGCGTTGCTATGAGAGCTGACATTTAAATGAACATTAGCCTCCGGAGAGCGCGCTAATCTCATCCCAGTCTGCACCGCGACAGAACCCGCCCACTCGCACTCGCACCGCCGCCTTCATCCGTCTGCGGGCCGAGCTCTGACCCCTGGGTAACCCCACAGCCCACAGACTATAACACGGGGCAAGGAAGAGTCGCACGATCGGCCGTTTCTCTGGACGGAGAAAGTGTGGAGAGAGACACAACGGATTTAATTTATGGTGTTGGTGATGTCCTTGGTAAATTGTCAAGTTCAAAATGATAATTATTTTTCTAGACTCTCGTGGACAAAGGAGAGAAATCTTTATTTTCTATTGTACTGTGGTCTTTGTGGGTAATCTTTTAGTTTTTGCTGCCACTGACACCTGAAGTTCTCCTACAGGGGATCAATAAACTATATATCTATCTATCTATTGGTTGTGGGTTTGATGCCTCTACAAGAACTACCCCCACTGACTTCTGCTGTCGTTGTGTCCCTGGGCTAAACACTTAACCCCACTTTGCTTGAAGCCCCCGCTGAAAGACCAAGTCATCCTGGAAACTGGTAACGTGAAAATGGTGTGGTGTCTCGGCGGCACGGTGGCTGAGTGGATAGCACTCTCGCCTCTCAGCAAGAAGGTCCTTGGTTCGAATCCCGGCCGGACCAGGGCCTTTCTGAGTGGAGTTTGCATGTTCTCCCCATGTCTGCGTAGGTTTCCTCCAGGTACTCCGGTTTCCCCTACCACTAAAAATATGTCCAATAGTTCTGGCATGCGCCTCCTGTTCGGCGACCCCGCTCCCATCTCTGTGTGGAGTGAGAGACAAGTGCCCAAAAAATAACAATTGTAAACTGCTTTGTGACTCTGGTCTGTGAAAGGCGGTATATAAATAAAGCTTACTTACTTACTTAAGGAGACATTTTAAAGCGACTTTTAGGAACTGGTTAGCGTCATGTGTAAGAAAGGACAGTGCTAAACCGCTAGCGAAGCCGCACAGGGCTCAAGGACAAGGTTTCCTCCAACGTCACTCTGCACAGACCCAGAGCATAAACAATGGAAACAGCCAAGAGCAAACTGATCCTTTGACACCGATTTTGTAGAAAACATGTTTCCCGTCCGTCAGCTGACCTCACTGCCGACGGAACAACAGATAATGTTCTGTATTTGACTCCAGAGATGAAGATTAGTTCATAGTTTATAGGGATTTAATGTTGATTCAGATTTCAGCTCCATTCACTTATACATTGACAAGAAAAGAAATACAAATCTATGGATCTGTGCCACACTCACTATAAATATGTAGTTTAACCATACTGTAAATAATAATAATAATAATAATAAATCAGTTTTACACAGTGCTTTTTTTTTGGACTCTCAAAGACGCTTTACATGTAATTATTCATTCACTGCAAACACGGTGGTGATAACTATTGTAGCCACAGCTGCCCTGGGGCACACTGACAGACGCGAGGCAACCGGTCTGTGCCATAAGCCCCTCCCTCCACCACCGACACATCAGACTCATTCTAGCATTCTAGGCAATGGGGGTTAAGTGTCTTGCCTAAGGACACAACCACGGCAGACATCAGTGGGAGTCGATAGTGAAAGTCTTGAGTTGGGCTTGAACCCTCGACATTCTGGCTCAAAGGCCAATGCTCTACCAACTGAGCTCTTATTAACAAATGTAGTCATCTGCTGTTGAAACTAATGTGACATCACCGTTGCCTTGTATGTGCTTTTTCAAAATGGCCGTGGGGCCGGAAAATAAGAAAAAACGTATATGTGCATGTGTTAGCTGCAGTAGCCCTAATCATTAAACGAGTGCATTCAAAAGTCCACAGCGACTAAACTAGACTGGTCCAAAAAAAAAAAACGAAAAACGTCAGCATCGACAGCATCTGGACCAACAGCGACTTTTGGACCAGTTTTGTCCGCTGCTTCTTCAGTCTGTGGCACAAACGCAGGCGATAGAGAGAAACGTTTATCGATATGATCATTTGGACGTAAAAATAACAGAAGATTTGGACCGCTCTGGAACATGTGCACAATGTTCTCTCAATGACAATGACAAGACAATACAGCGATTACTCCTACTCTGTTTTAGCTAATAACACCAGGGATAAAACAGTTAAAACCTCCTGAAACTCAATTGCACATAATACGGCCTCTATAACGTCCACTTCCTCATTGATCCGACCTCTTCACAAACAGCACGGCCTAATCCCCTCTGCTCCAGCCTCCATGACAGACCCTTCCTAAAAACCTCTCTCCTCTCTTAAAAGCCTTTATTTAATAAGGCTGGGGGCTCTCCATTATCCCGCTTTTACTTTGACATTTATGTTGCCAAATGAGCTGCTCGCGCTCTCTCTATGCAGCAGAGGAATGATGAAATCCCAAGACATTGTCACGGATGACGCACCCGAAAAAGAGGAAAACTGGAAGAGTCAAATCATAGCAACTATTAGCATGGCAGATGATAGAGCGGGAGAGTGGGGCCTCATTATCCCGGAGAGAGAAAGGGAGGATTTGTGCTCGGTCTGTCACCGTCTTGAGGAGGCAGTAAGAGCCCCTAGTACACTTCATTTTCAGACTACAAAAAAAATGCGTGATAATTCAACCTTTGCCCGTGTCGCCCCCGTCGCCGCCGCACGTCTCCGCATCGAACAAACTACACTGTCGCATGTGATGGATGCTCTGAGGGCGAGGAGAGAGAGAGACTGGAAGAGGGACTGGAAATAGAAGGAAATAAAAGGCGAGATTTGGAGACGGACTGAAGAGAAATCAACAAAACAAGCCTGGAGTGGCTCACAAACAGCTGTTCAAGTCGATGAGAGAATGGGAAGAAGAGAAGCTTACGTTTCAGGACAGATTCAAAGCCTGGCGTAAAGCTGTCCCTTTGTCTGATGGACGCCTGAGGGAGCACCTTTCTTCGGTCTTTATATTAATACAGTGATAATAATGCGTTGGTTTTTCACAACACTGTTCTGGACACGCTCAAAGGCGCTTCACATGTCAATACTCATTCACCCCTGTAACTACTGTAGCCACAGCTGCCCTGAGGCACACTGACAGAAGCGAGGCAACCATTCACACACACACCAGACTCATGCTAATGTGGGGGAAGTGTCTTGCCCAAGGACACAACCACAGTTAAGCACTTTACAGCCGCAGCCGCCCCACTGTGGCAGCTGGTGTTCCCAGAGGTCTCCCATCACAGTGCTAACCAGACCCTGCCCTGCTTAGCTTCAGAGGTCTGACAGGATCTGACTTTTAACATACAGGTTGTTATTCATTTAGCTTCTGTATAAAAAATAATTGAAGGAAAAGCAAAAGATAAAAGAAAACCAGTCGAGGTCCTCCTCAAACCAAGATGGACAGAAAGAATGTTGGTAATTTTGATCAGAAACATAAATTATAATTAGTACATTAGTATGCGTGTATTAGCATTAGGGGTGGGAACCTCACGATACAATACGATACGCGATACAAAGCTCACTATAACGATTATATCACGATGTGACGATTATCGATACATTCGTCAGAAATATACCTACGATTATTTATGGCATAAATAAAAGAAAAATATCAAGTGAAAAAATACACTTCATTTCATGATAAATGGAGATGCGTAATGTAGCCATATGTTAAGTACTGACACTATTATTTTTATTTTGATCGATACTTGGCAAAAGCTTATCAATAATCGCTCACGTGAGAAAGTATCACGATACATCACCATATCGATATATCGTCACACTCCTAATTAGCCTTTTGATAAATGTGTATTTTAGGAGTAAATCACACTTTAGCGACGTGTGTGTTTGGACTTTAGTATCTTACGGTGACTTGACCCTGGAGCCGATGCAAACCAGAACCTGTTCTGAACTAAGTACAGAGTCAGGACTGAACATGTGGAGGCAGCTAAACTCTGGGACAGTCTTCCTGAAAATGTGAGACGGGCTTCAACAATGTTCAAATCCAGGTGAAAAATAGTTGTTTATCTGCTCTCTTTTTAATGCATCATGTTTTTATAAATATTTTTTATTGCCTTATCGTTACTTTTTATGCTGAGAGCTGATTGGCTGAGTGAAGTTAGGTACCCCAGCTTTACCCGTAGCCCTGGCCGTTCCCTGCAGCCCCCTCCCTCCCCCTGCTGTGCTTCTATCAGTCCAGTCCAGTGGTGTTTAGAGCTCCGTCTCCACACATTTAAACCGCAGCCAAAGCTCCGGTGGCTGTAGGTCAGCGCCATATCATCTGCCCACACCAACATGGCCGACAGGTGCTTTCCTCTCGCCTCTAATGTCACAAATATGAGATTTTCCGGCGCCGTTCTAAATCCTGCCCCTGGGCCCGGCTGATAGTCCCGGCTAAAGCGGCGCACACAAACAGATACGGGTCAGTGCGCCTCAGAATCTGCCCAAAAAACTCCCTCTCTATTCACGGCCATCGACGGCGGCCATCTTCACGGCTTTGAGAGGTTTGGGGACACGGAGAAATAATCCACTTTAGGGGCTCAGGAAAAACAGGGCAGCGGTGGCAATTACAGCCGCGGAGAAGATGGGTTGAGCCTGGACTGGGTTAGAGGGGGGAGCAGGGGATGCGGGGGAGACGGGGGAGACAAGAGGGTGAAGTGTTACCGTCAACGCGGGATGAAGGGAGATCGATAGCTGTGTTTTGTGAGGGAATCGCAGGGACTCGGGTCTGTAAAGGTTATGCAGATGCGTCGCGATGTTTGCGTTTGAGCAGTGAGCTGTAAAACTAACTAAAATGTGCAAAAGGCAAAGGCAGGTTTATTTACGTAGCACAGTTTATACTCAGGACAAGTCAAAGTGCTTAAAAAACAAGCTACACAAGGCATTAAATATTCATGTTTCAGTGAAGATGAAATCCTTTCAGTTGTCATTTGTTTTTATCGATCGATTTGTCTCATCTGTAGTCTCCCTCTGAAGTCCACAGCCGTAGTACTCGGGTCACAATTCAGTATTTTGTCCAATGAGGCTGAAATTCAGGCTCAGGAGGTTAGCTCAGGTTGAAATATGTCTGTGAGGGCAAGTCCCGTGGTCCGGAACCATCTGGAAAACTTTTTATTGATTTTTTTACTGATCGCAGGCCTCTGAAATCAACAGCGAAAGTACAAGGGTCACAATTTAGAATTTTGTCCAAGGAGGCTGAAATCTGCACATGTGTTAATCCAGCCCCGGAGAAGTTTTTGAGAAGTTTTGAGATCACTTTTTTTGATCATTTTGACCGAGTCCAAAGCCAGATTCCCAGGGTCAAAAATGTACCTTTTGTTTAATGAGGCTGAAATGTATATATATGTTAGCCCAAGCTGAGATAAGTTAGTAATTTATATAGCACATTTTACAGACCAAGGTACAGACCCAAAGCACTTTCCAATGTTCAGAGTCAAATATTGTTCCAGTCCTTCCACACACGGTGATGACAGAAGCGAGTCCAGAACACACTGCACCATCAGCTCCAACACCATCCATTCACTCTCTCATTTACATTCAGACCTATTGTGCATGTTTTTAGTGGTAGGGGAAACCGGAGCAGACACGGGGAGAACATGCAAACTCCACCCAGGCCCTGTTCCAACTGGGATTCGAACCCAGAACCTTCTTGCTGAGAAGCGAGAGCGCTACCCACTCAGCCACCGTGCCGCCGATAAGTCTGTGGTGGTCCTGAACCATCCGGATAACTTGACTGATCAAACACCTCGGAAATCAACAGCCAAAGTACAAGTTTTATTCCTGCAATTTGCACATGCGTTATCTCAGACTGGGAGAGGTCTGTGAGGGCAAGTCCTGAGGTCCTGGGCCATATGCATCATTTATTATTGATTATTGACTGATCCAAAGTCTCGGGCACAGGCCTCTGAAATGGACAGCCACAGTAAAACGGTCACAATTTAGTATTTTATCTTCGGAGACTGACATTCACAGATGAGTCCGGCGAGGCCCAGAGAAGTCCCGGAGTGGAATTGTCTCTCGGGCCTTAGTTTGGACATGCCTGGATTAAAACTATCGAGAAGAGCAGAGACACTGCCCTAATCCCAGTCCTTGACACCGCTCACGCACTTACTTCCAACGACCCTGAGATTTACCACTCGAGGAAAAAGGCCGGTCGTTCCCACAAGTCATTTCTCTCTCTCCAAAACCTCATCTCGTTCTCGTCGACCCAAGTGTTTTGTCTCATGCAAATCCCTGTCAATAGCTGCAGTAAGAACCGAGTCAAGTCTCACAGTGTGGAATCTGAGAGGACTTGGGGATGTCACTGTTGTTGGCAAGTTTAAATGTATGGCACAGGTCATTTTGTCCCGGACCCTCATGCTGCTAACGTGTGCAGATGTAAACAGACTATATAATACTAGCTTCTTTATCAGGGGTGTCAATCATACGGCCCGTGGGCCGGAACCGGCCCCCAAGGAGGTTTGATCAGGCCCGCAGGATAATTTGAAAGTGGAAAAAATGCATAAAAGACATGGAATTAATATTTTTAATTTGCTGCAATTCATGGATTATCCGCTAAGGGGCGCACTCTTTCCATCAGAGTAGAAGACAAGCCGCATCACTGAGACAGACTGAAAACAGCAGACGGTATCAATGCGCCATCTGCTGCTTGTTACGACGTTGTTAATACCTTGGTCTCTACCTCTCCGCTACACCCTCATTAGCCAAAATGTCGTTATCCAAACGGAGAAAAGTAGATAAGGAGTGTAGAATTTTCAAAGAAAAATGGACCACGTCCTATTTATTTACAGAGATGCACGGAAAACCTTTGTGCTTGGTGTGTTTGCAACAAGTTTCGGTATTGAAGGAATATAATATTCGACGCCACTACGAGACTCATCACAGCAAAAAATATGATGGCTTGCAAGGACAACTGAGAAGAGATAAGATTAACGAATTGCTGGCGGGTCTGAGGAAACAGCAGTCAACTTTCATCAAGAGCCGAGAAGTCAGTGAAGCAGCGGTAAAAGCCAGCTACCTAATTGCTAGCGAAATAGCATTAGCATCGAAGCCGTATTCCGACGGTGACTTTGTTAAACGATCCATGATGAAGGCGGCTGAACTTGTATGTCCCGAGAAGCGACAAGCTTTTGCCAATATTAGCCTGACGAGGAATACTATAGCAGAGAGGATTTCGGAACTATCGGCAGATTTAGACAGTCAATTGAAACGAAGAGTCAAGTCATTTATTGCATTTTCCGTGGCAACTGACAAGAGCACTGACATCACAGACGTGGCCCAACTGGCCATATTTATTCGAGGAGTTGATGAGACATTGACTGTTACTGAAGAGTTTCTTGAGTTGGTGCCAATGATGGACACCACAACAGCCGAGGACATTTTCGGCTCTGTCGCTGCTGCATTGGACAGAGTTGGAGTGGACTGGTCCCGTGCTGTCAGCCTGGCTACAGACGGCGCGCCATCCATGGTCGGAAAGAAAGCAGGTGTCGCGACAAAGTTCAAAGACAAAGTACAAGCCCTTAATGGAGGAGATCGTTTCTGGACATTTCACTGTATTTTGCACCAGGAGGCATTGTGTTGCAAGTCGCTGAAAATGGACCACGTCATGGAGGTGGTTGTTCGCACTGTAAATTTCATCCGGTCCAGAGGTCTGAACCATCGTCAGTTTGACAAACTTCTCAGCGACAGCAACATTACCCACAGCCTGCCATACCACACTGAAGTGAGATGGTTAAGCCGAGGCGCTGTGCTGAGGCATTTCTTTGATCTACGAGAGGAAATCGGACAGTTCATGGAGAAAAAAGGAAAACCGGTGTTGGAATTACAATCTCAGGAATGGCTACGAGACCTTGCATTCTTGGTTGATATTACTGAACACTTGAACAATCTGAACAAAATGTTGCAAGGCCGCAAAAAAGTTGTCACACAGTTTTCTGACAACATACATGCATTTAAGTTGAAGCTGACTTTGTGGGAGATGCAACTGGCAAATGGCAACCCTGCTCATTTCCCCTGTCTGAGAGATGTGTGTGTGACCAGACCTGATGCGGACATGAAACTGTACAAAGACAAAATTGCAGGACTACTGCGGGAGTTTGAGAAACGTTTTCAGGTATTTGGTGAACTTGAGACAGAATTTTCAGTTTTTCGCTCACCTTTCACAGTTAAAGCTTCTGATCTGCCGGTCGAAATTCAGCTAGAAATAATTGATTTGCAGTGTGATGCAGATTTGAAGGGCAAATTTGCCTCTGTAGGTCTGGACAGATTTTATCAGTATCTACTACCAGGGTACCCCAAATTAACAGCCCTGGCTGCTAAAATGTTGTGCATGTTTGGGACAACCTACCTTTGTGAACACATTTTCTCAGTGATGAATATCAATAAAACAAAAATGCGTTCAAGGCTCACAAACAAGCACTTAAATGACATTCTGAAAGTGACAGCTAGTCAGGACATGACACCTGGTGTTGATGCACTTGTACAGGCCAAAAGATGCCAAGTTTCAGGAACAAATACAAGTCCAGACTAGACTAACACCTTTTAAAATGCTGCTTTAGATACTGTTTGCATTGAAAGAATACAGCTCTGTGAAGATGAGTCCTTACTGTGGTGATTTTAAAAATGTGCACTTTAATGTTAGTCAGCAGCTTCAAAACAAAAGTTGTGTGATGGAATTCTACTTTTCATAAAACTCCATAAATTTTCAGTATGTATTGTATGGACTGTGAAGCGCTTTGTGTTGCCCTGTGTATGAAAGGCGCTCTACAAATAAACTTTGATTGATTGATTGATATGTGTATGTATGTTTCATGTATAAAGTTTACAGATTTACAGGACAGGCGAACACTTTCTTCATTACACATTTAAAATCACTCTCCTTAGTTGTAAGGTGTACGCAGGGATTACATTTAGATTTTATATGCGTATGTGTAAGTGGTTTAAAAATTCCTTTCTTTAAAAGTCTCATTTAATCTTAAAGTGCATTACTATATTTTTCAGTACCAATTAAAGTTTTGTGCCTTTGTACAATCAGTGGGATCAGTTGCAATGCATATTTGTGAATGATAAAAGTAAATTGCACATTTGTCTATGGAAATATGAGGTGTTTCATGAAATGTTTTGTAAAAGGATAGTTCATTAAATTTCAATATTTTCCTAATGTTCTTGTGCTTCTTTACACCAAAACAAAGGAAAGACATGATATTTTGGTTATTTATAGCAGAGTATGGTATAATTTTAATGGTCCGGCCCACTTGACATCTCCCTAGGCCGTATGTGGCCCACGATGCGAAATGAGTTTGACACCCCTGTTCTTTATTATGCTAAAGTTAGAGATTTTATACCAGCTTCTTTACTATGCTAGCCTGGCTTTATCCATCCGTACATCATCATGTCCTGCCTGTAACGTCTGGGTCTGGTCCCTGTGTTTGCGAATACAATCGGTTGAATTCCATCCGACCAATCAGAGAGCGCGGGAGGCGGGTGTTGTAGTTAGTTGTGGGCGACGTCAAGAGTTTGCGCCGAACGAGCAGGTCGTAGTTTGGCGAAGAATGCGATAGTAAAGTAATCTGGTCTGGTTCTATCAAGAAACTGAAGCCGGGGCAAGAGGAATGTTTAGAAAATGTAATCTCTGGAAAAGATTGTGGCGCTACTCCCCACGGGCTCCGTTAGCGGCAAAGGAGATGGCTAAAGCTAGGCTAAATGCTAACGACTCACTCGGGCTTGATACAAACGTCACGGTAAACTCAGATCCAATGGTTTCAATCTGCAAAAGGAGTTAGCCCCTCCCACCTGTTCACGGAGTCAAAGGAGCAAATACAGACCTTAGTATGAAATGAAATTTGTTCTATGGTGTGGTACGACCAGGCTAATACTATCTTAAAGCTAGGGATTTTATACAAGCTTCTTTACTATGCTAATGCTAGAGTTTCAGTTGTTTGCAGCTAAACAGAACTGTCAGAGAAAAAGCCTGTCTCACGTTTTCAGGAAGACTTGCCATCATTAATTAAGCAACGAGAGCTGTATAAACATAATATATGCAGGTGAATACAGAAGAATACAGCATTGATAGATAAAAATGTGGTTAAAAGAGCAAAGCATTATCCAACCTCCATGATACGTATTTACACCAACGGCTTATCGCGGACAAATCAATCAAACTAATCCGCAACTTGGAATTTTTCGCTGCCATTATCCTCCTCACGGATTATCCTCGGCGTCTGTACCTCTGCCACCGCCTTTAGTTAAAACTGCCAACTCTTTTTTTCCCCTTTTCTTATTGTTTGATTCTGTTCACGCGTCAAAAGTGTGTGAGTAACGCAGCGTCGAGCCAAAGCGAGGAAAGCCAAATGTTCCGGGTGCGACGGAAGAATGCAGCTGTTCAAAGGAAGACGGAGGAGACGGAGGATCGGGCTGGATTTGGACCAAGGCACGTCCGGGTTTGAACAGGTTTGAGAGAAAAGAGACGAGAGGTTTGTACGATGAAGAGGAGGAGACGGTTTCAGGATACACGGGCTGTTTTGTCACAACCGGAATCCACATAATCCAACAAAGTCGTCTCGAAGGACAATGTTGTTGATTCCTTCACAAAAAAAATCTGAAAATAAAACGGTTTGAACACAGGAAATGCAGGAAAAACAAACACATAGAAGCCATGTCCAAACTCAGGCCTGGGGGCAAATTGCGGCCCTCAGCGTCACTTCCTGTGGCCCTCAACCTCGCTAACCCACAGTAGTCTTTGAGATCATAAACACAAGCTCACTGTGTCATCCATCCAACTTCAGCTCAGCCAATATAGACCTTGTTCTAAAGCTCAGGACGCCTGGAATTCAGTCGTTGACTTGTGAGCTGGTGAGACGGTAAGCATTCATCATCCAGCCAACTTCAGCTCCGTTATAGATCATCATAAAGCTCAGAACAGCCCGATTCAGTCAAGACAGCTTTTCAGTCCGTGACGTCGGCCCCTGGACTAGTCTGCTGAACTTAAGTGGCCTCTTACTAAAATGTTTGGACACCCCTGGTCCATCTGTAATCCATCTGTGATTTCATGATTTAGAATGTGAAAAAACACTGCCTTCCACCTGTAACTCCCTAGGCTGCCACCAGAGGGAGCTGTTGAAAGTCAAGTGTGTGATATTAGAGGCCAAAACGTATTCACGGGCAATACTTATGTTAAAAAACAATAATAAGTATGTTGTCATGGAGGGACAGTGACTTTACTAGTTTTATATAATGTCTGCAATTGGTTAAATCCGGAGAAAACACCAGAAAGAGTCCTGCTTAAGCAACATTCTCTGAACAAATCAATGCAACTCACTGCTGTCTTCAAATTATTGACATTATTAACAAAGGCCAAAAAATGCATGATGTGAAACTATAGAGGGAGAAACTACTGTAAGTAATTCGGGAAAGATATCGTTTGTGGCGTCAAAGTTAGGTACCCCAGCTTTAAACGTACCCAAATAAGGACGTAGGTACACATTTTGTTTCCTGAGTTCATTTCACACATTATAATTCATATAAAGCTCACCCCTAACTGCAGATTTTAATGTGCCAAAAATGTGTCCGTCTTATGCTAGCAGTTTCATTTAGCCTTCTGTATTTTCGTTCATTCATTCATTCGTCCTGCGCCCCCCACTTTGAGAACCACTGAACAAGTCTGTGAACGACTGTTTTAAAACTCCACAAAATCCTCTATTTTCTCTGCTAAAAACAAAACCGAACGATCCAGGAAGTAGACCACGGACCGCTGCATTACATCATTAATAATCTCAGCTGCCTCTCTGTGTATGGCTTATTATTCTTCGCCTGTATAGAAACTTGTGACGGAAAGTAGGCCAGCAATAAGAGAAAAAAGTGCAGCTAATTATGAGAGGATCGGTGCATACATTACTGCAGGGTCGAGCGGTCGCCTCCCCTCACATGCGGAAAAACGTATTTAAAACCAGCGTCGGCGAATGATAGAAATAACCGTACAGACGCCGCACACGGATAATGGATACTTCAGCACGCCCACACCGCAAACAAGGACTGCTAGCTTCATTACAATCACTTTTATAGAGAATTCTTCCCCCACTTTCTTTGCGTTTCGCTGTTTACACGTATATATCTATATCTATATCTATTTAAAACACGATTGGTTCAATTGGACACGGACGAAGGAGTGGAATTAGGTTTTGCTTCTGGTTGTCGTGTTATAACGGTCAGTTTAGAGTTTCTATGTCACTAAACTAAAACCAGGAAGTGCAATTATCCATTCTGTTTTTATTCTGTTTTTTCTTATATACCTTTATTAAACCAGAAAAATCCCCCAGTGATTTCAGAATCTCTTTTTTCAGGAGAGAGAGGGCAGCTACTGTACTGTACTGTTCTGTACGCCTACACAGACACAGGGAGAACATGCAAATTCCAGAACTCCTGCTGGGTTGGAATGAAATCATACTGAACGTAACTATACAAGGGCCCTTTAGCATGTCCCGGGTGTTCCCTGGAGCCTCAAAAACGTACGATAATATCAAACTTGTACATTAGCCCGGACCTGTTTATCAGCAGCCTTAAAAAAAAAAGCAAAATAGACCATTGTCCACTTATGTTAAGAAGAATTAGCATATACCATAAAGGATTGGATGGACAGAATGCTAACGTTGCTTGTGTTAGCCGTATTGGAATCATGGAATTTAATTTTTAGCGTTTTTAGAATGTAATTTATTGACTACATATAAAAAAAACAAATCCTTAGTCAAAATGAAGGATCAGTGGAACTCTTTGTCTGGTTAAGGACTTAATGCATGTAAGCGTCATTAGTCATAAAAAGAGACAAATGCTGTAACATGCATTATTTATGTGTGTTACAGTAAAGACCAGGACGCATTTGTATACACACACACACACACACACACCGGGCGCATACACACACACACACTCAGGACGCATACACACATACACACTCAGGACGCATACACACATACACACTGGACGCATACACACAGACACACTCAGGACGCATACACACATACACACTGGACGCATACACACACACACACTCAGGACGCATACACACATACACACTGGACGCATACACACACACACACTGGACGCATACACACACACACACACTCAGGACGCATACACACATACACACTGGACGCATACACACACACACACACTCAGGACGCATACACACATACACACTGGACGCATACACACACACACACTCAGGACGCATACACACATACACACTGGACGCATACACACACACTCAGGACGCATACACACATACACACTGGACGCATACACACACACACACTCAGGACGCATACACACATACACACTGGACGCATACACACACACACACTCAGGACGCATACACACACACACTCAGGACGCATACACACACACACACTCAGGACGCATACACACATACACACTGGACGCATACACACACACACACTCAGGACGCATACACACATACACACTGGACGCATACACACACACACACACTCAGGACGCATACACACACAAACTCAGGACGCATACACACACACACTCAGGACGCATACACACATACACACTGGACGCATACACACACACACACTCAGGACGCATATACACATGCACACTGGACGCATACACACACACACTCAGGACGCATACACACATACACACTGGACGCATACACACACACACACACTCAGGACGCATACACACACAAACTCAGGACGCATACACACGCACACACTCAGGACGCATACACACATACACACTGGACGCATACACACACACACACTCAGGACGCATACACACATACACACTGGACGCATACACACACACACTCTGGACGCATACACACATACACACTGGACGCATACACACACACACACACTCAGGACGCATACACACACAAACTCAGGACGCATACACACACACACACTCAGGACGCATACACACATACACACTGGACGCATACACACACACACACTCAGGACGCATATACACATACACACACTCAGGACGCATACACACACTCAGGACGCATACACACATACACACTGGACGCATACACACACACACTCAGGACGCATACACACATACACACTGGACGCATACACACACACACACACTCAGGACGCATACACACATACACACTGGAAGCATACACACACACACTCAGGACGCATACACACATACACACTGGACGCATACACACACACACACACTCAGGACGCATATACACATACACACTGGACGCATACACACACAAACTCAGGACGCATACACACATACACACTGGACGCATACACACACACACACTCAGGACGCATACACACACACACACTCAGGACGCATACACACATACACACTGGACGCATACACACACACACACTCAGGACGCATATACACATACACACTGGACGCATACACACACACACACTCAGGACGCATACACACATACACACTGGACGCATATACCCAAGCAGACTCACACACTCAGGACACACACACACACTCGGACGCACACACACACTCAGGACGCACACACACACTCAGGACGCACACACACACTCGGACGCACACACACACTCAGGACGGACACACACACTCAGGACGCATACAAACGAGCGTGCTGTAAACAGGAGCAGCTTCTCTCTACACTTTACAGACCTCGGCTTTAACTCCTCCTCTCCTCGACCAGATCCAGAGGTCACGGCCACAAATACACCTCTCCGCACCGGGACGCACCGGGCCGCACCGGGCTAACGCAGGTAGATACGTCATTAGCGTCATTAGCCATTCCCAAACGGAGGCGGTTCAAACTCCGGGTCAGAGAGAAGATTCCCGGCGGGTCACAGCCCGGTTTTAATGAAGAGATGGGGATTCTAATGAAAACCAGGGACCATAAAGCTTCATGGTAAAGATACTGTTATACTTCATGGTAAAGATACTGTTATACTTCATGGTATATATAGATGAATATATATATAACTGTAGACGTTTGTGAGAGCCGCTCGTTCAGATAAAGACCTCCAGGCTCGGTCCAACCCTGACCTCTCCTGCAGCTCTCGGAGGAAGTAAGTAATGTTTATTTATAAAGCGCATTTTACAGACCAGGGCACAGACCCAAAGCACTTTACTTTCACTTTCACTTTAGAGTTTAGATACAGTTCCAATCATTCCACACACGGCAAGAGCAGAGAGAGAGACCAGAAAGAGACTAAAACAGAGCGAGAGAGACCAGAGCGAGACCAGAGAGAGACTAGAAAGAGACAAGAGAAGAGAGAGAGACCAGAAAGAGACTAGAACAGAGCGAGAGAGACCAGAGCGAGACAAGAGCAGAGAGAGAGACCAGAAAGAGACTAGAACAGAGCGAGAGAGACCAGAGCGAGACAAGAGATTCAGATTCAGATTCAGATTACTTTATTTACCATTGTGCAAAACACATAGGAATTTGACTTGGCAACATGACAGTGTGCATTCATCTTTTTTTTCACATATAATTTAACAAAAAGTGCAAGAGATATAAATAGAATAGTGTAATAAAGTGCTATAGTGTTCAGTCCTTGTTCCTAGGGGGCAAGGGAAGAAGGGAAACCAGCGTCAGTGAGCAGCCTGGCCGCTGAGGGGAAAAAACTGTTTTTGTAGCGCTCTGTCTTAGCCCCCAGATGCCGCATCCTCCTCCCAGAGGGGAGCAGGGTGAGGAGGCTGTGACCAGGGTGGGAGGGGTCAGCCATGATCTTTCTCGCCCTCCTCAGTGCCCTGGAGTCGTGCAGGGACTTAAGGGAGGGCAGGGGATGGCCAATCACCCTCTCCGCAGAGCGTATCACCCGCTGCAGCTTGACCAGGTCTTTCGCAGCTGCAGCGGGGAACCAGGTGATGATGGAGTGAGTGAGGATAGACTCTATGATGGCCGAGTAGAACTGGGTCATCATGGCCCTCGACAGTCTGTATTTCCGCAGCTGACGAAGGAAGTACATCCTCTGCTGGGCTTTTCTCAGGAGGGCTGTGATGTTGGATTCCCACTTGAGGTCTCTGGAGATAATTATCCCCAGGAACTTGCAGGACTGTACAGATTCCACCTGAGTGCCACCCAGCATGACAGGAGGAGGCGGGGTTGGGTCCCTCCTAAAGTCCACCACCATCTCCACTGTCTTCAGAGCATTCAGCTCCAAGTTGTTGTTGCTGCACCAGTTACGCAGCCGCTCGATCTCCCTCCTGTAGGCCGACTCATCCCCCTTGGAGATGAGGCCCACCAAGGTGGTGTCGTCAGCAAACTTGAGGAGCTTGACCGACGGGTGGAGAGAGACACAGCTGTTGGTGTACAGGGAAAACAGTAGTGGGGACAGGACACAGCCCTGCGGGGAACCGGTGTTGGTGATCCTAGAGCTGGAAATGCTCTTCCCCAGCTTCACCCGCTGGGACCTGTTTGTCAAGAAGTCCGTAATCCATCTGCGCATGGGGGCAGGAACTTGCAGCAGGGACAGCTGGTGCTCTAGGATGGGTGGAAGGATGGTATTAAAAGCCGAACTGAAGTCAACGAACAGGATCCTGGCATAGCAGCCGGCAGTGTCCAGATGTTTAAGGGTGTAGTACAGAGCCATGTTCACGGCGTCCTCCGTGGAGCGATTGGCTCTGTACGTGAACTGCAGCGGATCCAGCACAGGATCAGTGATTCGCTTCAGATGGGCCAGGACAAGGCGCTCCAGGACCTTCATGACCACAGACGTCAGGGCGACAGGTCTGTAGTCATTTAGGCCTGTGACCTTGGCCTTCTTGGGGACGGGAATGATGGTAGAGGCCTTGAAGCATGCGGGGACCTGACCAAGCTCCAGCGAGGTGTTAAAGATGTTGGTAAACACCGGGGCGAGCTGATCAGCGCAGTGCTTCAGAGCGGAGGGGGAAACAGAATCCGGGCCGGACGCCTTCCGGGGGTTCTGGCTTCTGAACAACAGTTTGACCTCTCTCTCTGTGACAGTGAGAGGGGGTAGGGGAGGGGGGGAGAAAGAGAAAAGTGGTTGTGGCCGGGATGGGTGGAGGTGGGGGGCAGGGGGGGAACTATCTTTCTCAAAGCGGCAGTAGAACTCATTGAGCTTGTTGGCGAGGGGAAGGTTGTCAGATGCCTGCGGGGACCTGGGCCTGTAGTTGGTGATGGTTTTAAGTCCTTTCCAGACAGAGGAGGAGTTCCCCTCAGAGACCTGCCGCCGCAGTTTCTCCGAGAAGCGGTGTTTCGCCTCCCTCACCGCTTTGGCAAACTCATATTTGGCTTGCCTAAACAGGGCCACGTCGCCGCTCCGCCTGGCCACCTCCTTCTCTGACCGCAGCCTTCTGAGATGGGCTGAGAACCAGGGCTTGTCGTTGTTGTAGATCTTCCTGTGGCGGAGGGGGACACAGACCTCCTCGCCGAGGCTGATAAATGATGTCACAGTATCTGTGTATTCATCCAGGTTGTTTCCAGCCTCAGGCCCCGCCCACACAACAAAGTCCCGGTCACAGCCAGCATTCTCCAGCCAGGCACATAGTCTCTCACTTGCCTCGCTGGACCACACTCTGAAACTACGCACTATAGGTTTTGATA
Organism: Knipowitschia caucasica; assembly: GCA_964034765.1. Taxonomy (NCBI): domain Eukaryota; kingdom Metazoa; phylum Chordata; class Actinopteri; order Gobiiformes; family Gobiidae; genus Knipowitschia; species Knipowitschia caucasica. The sequence continues at coordinate 2,710,600 of OZ035840.1, read as the reverse complement.
TTTTCAATCTCTGCCTATAGCGAGGGATCAGATGGATGAGATGGTGATCACCCTTGCCCAGAGCAGCACGTTGGACAGAATGGTATGCCTCACGGATGGTACAGTAGCAGTGATCTAGAATATTTCCCCCTCTAGTAGCACATGTCACTTGCTGTCTGTATTTGGGGAGAGCCCGACTCAGATGAGCCTGGTTAAAGTCCCCAAGCACCACAACAAAACTGTCCGGGTGTTTGCGCTCCGCCCCCGACAGCTGTTCTGCGAGTGTGTCCACTGCTGCGGTGACGTCAGCGTCCGGAGGAATGTAAACACACACAAGGAGGAACGCATTAAACTCACGGGGGGAATAGAATGGACGACAGAGGATGAGAAGCGTTTCAATTGCAGGAGAGCAGTGTCTTTGCAACACTGTCACATCAGAGCACCAGCAGTCATTCACAAAGAAGATTAGACCTCCTCCACACGACTTCCCCGCCGCCTCAAAGTCTCTGTCCGAGCGAAACGCGGAAAAACCTTCCAGCAGTACAGCCCCGTCCGGGACTGACAGCGTCAGTTTCGTCTCCACAAACGCGAAGACAGCCGTGGATTTGAAGTCATTCTCCCGTGAGACAAGCAGCCGGAGTTCATCCATTTTATTGGGTAAAGAGTTCACGTTGCAGAGGAATATTCCTGGCAGCGGTGGACGCGAACTTCTCCGCCGTAGGCGAACCAGACAACCTCCTCGCTTCCCTCGTTGTCTCCTGGTCCAGCGTACAGCACTGGCGAAGAGCGCTGTCCCCCTCAGCAGAATATCCAGTACATCCGTAGATCGGGTGAGTAGTGTTGGTACAATGTCCAGTGGGATAGAACACCAAATGTGCAGCAGCTCTTCTCTTGTGTAGGAGGGCTCGCACGAAACGTGTGACACAAATAAACAGAACGCAACACAAGTCGTCACCATAGCAGCCCTGGGCGGCGCCATCTATGCGAGAGCAGAGAGAGAGACCAGAAAGAGACTAGAACAGAGCGAGAGAGACCAGAGCGAGACCAGAGAGAGACTAGAAAGAGACAAGAGCAGAGAGAGAGACCAGAAAGAGACTAGAACAGAGCGAGACCAGAGAGAGACTAGAAAGAGACAAGAGCAGAGAGAGAGACCAGAAAGAGACACAAACAGAGCGAGACCAGAGAGAGACTAGAAAGAGACAAGAGCAGAGAGAGAGACCAGAAAGAGACTAAAACAGAGCGAGAGAGACCAGAGCGAGACCAGAGAGAGACTAGAAAGAGACAAGAGAAGAGAGAGAGACCAGAAAGAGACTAGAACAGAGCGAGAGAGACCAGAGCGAGACCAGAGAGAGACTAGAATGACCTCTCCTGCAGCTCTCGGAGGAAGTAAGTAATGTTTATTTATAAAGCGCATTTTACAGACCAGGGCACAGACCCAAAGCACTTTACAGAGTTCAGAGTTTAGATATTGTTCCAATCCTTCCACACACGGCGAGGACGGAAGTGAGTCCAGAACACACTGGACCATCAAAGCCTCCGACCAAACACTCTCCACTGACTCATTACAGTCAGACCTATTGTACATGTTTCTAGTGGTAGGGCAAACTACCAAGACATGGGGAGAACATCCAAACGCCAGTCTGGCAGACCCTGTTTGTTCCGAACGGGATTCTAACCCAGAACCTTGCTAACCACTCAGCCTGTTTGGTTTGGACCATTCTCTCTGCTCTGGACTCAGTGTAAAACCATCAACACTTTCTGAAGCTAACAGTGAATGAGCCATGGAAGCTAACAGTGAATGAGCCATAGAAGCTAACAGTGAATGAGCCATGGAAGCTAACGATTTATCTGTTAAACAAGTGATATTTTAAAGAAGAGGGTAAAAGCAGCCACAGTAATGCTTCTTACTGATTATATATATATTTAGAGAGCTGTAGCCACCTCCAATCCACCGGTCGTTCAGATAATAACCTGAGAAGGAAGAGTCGGAGAGAAGCGGACTCAACCTTGACCTCTGCTGCTGCACTTGGAATGCCGTGATTATATACCATTATATGTCATTATTCAACAGTACGGAGAGAGACAAAAGCATTATGTGAGTGTGAAGCGACGGAGCAGGGCCACACGACTGCTCCCATCTAACCTTCGTACTGCATTGTTGTTATTTTAGTGACGGCTTTAGCCTGAGTAATACAAAACAAGCACCATTTGTTCATCTTACAGAGGGGAAAATCCATTTAAATTCAACGTACTTTTGTATCTTGTCTCTTTCTAGTCTCTCTCTGGTCTCGCTCTCTCTACAGTAGTTTTCTTCGCGGACTTTACAAAACCGACGATTCGCCAAAAACAGATCAGAGAATCAAACCGTACAAAGACAGGAAATGCCTATAGCCTCAGTCCTGACTTCAGACTAGAGAGCAAGACCAGAGAGAGACCAGAAAGAGACAAGAGCAGAGAGAGAGACCAGAAAGAGACTAGAACAGAGCGAGAGAGACCAGAGCGAGACCAGAGAGAGACTAGAAAGAGACAAGAGCAGAGAGAGAGACCAGAAAGAGACTAGAACAGAGCGAGAGAGACCAGAGAGAGACTAGAGCAGAGAGAGAGAGACCAGAGCGAGACCAGAGAGAGACTAGAAAGAGACAAGAGCAGAGAGAGAGACCAGAAAGAGACTGGAACAGAGCGAGAGAGACCAGAGCGAGACCAGAGAGAGACTAGAAAGAGACAAGAGCAGAGAGAGAGACCAGAAAGAGACTGGAACAGAGCGAGAGAGACCAGAGCGAGACCAGAGAGAGACCAGAAAGAGACTGGAACAGAGCGAGACCAGAGAGAGACCAGAAAGAGACTAGAACAGAGCGAGAGAGACCAGAGAGAGACTAGAGCAGAGAGTGACTAGAGCAAGACTAGGGATGCACCGATCCGATACTGGTATCGATATCGGCGCCGATACCAGAAAAAATACTGGATCGGATATCTGCGCAGAGAGAGGCGCTATGCTGCCGATCCATTTTCTTTTCTTTTTTTTTTAATAATATATTTTTTAATACATACCAGGTACTGCACAATGTCCTAAAATACATTGTGCATAGTGTACATATACGTATAAAATGAATGAATTCAAAGTAATGTAGCAGATGTGACACTTCCTCGTGGCGCTCTACAACAACAACAACACAGCGTGGAGCAGGAAAGAGCGTTGTTCTTGCGGCGGTAAACCAGAGAAATACAACACGACTAAGCACCACGAGAAACAGCACGGGGAGTTTCTGCATCGAGAAAACAACGAGACACAGATGACACTGACGCAGCGTCACAAAAAGCTTTTCAGCAACAACCCCAAAGTGTTGGAGTTCATCATGGGCTCGCAGCCCCATAGACCATTTGGAACCCAGGTCCATGCCGTCGCCAAATACATATCTGAAATCCACTTAAAGCTACGGTACTATTATTTATTTACATTTTCATGCATCGTGTTTTGTTCTAAGTGTTTTTTTATTCAAACACAGTTAATATAAGTACATTTATATTCAGTAAATGTAAAAGGTATAATACAGAGTTGGAATGTTTAATGTGAACATTGAGCAGCTCTTTACAGTTGCAGTATCGCACATTTATGTTGAATCCATTTTTATCTGGAAAGTTTAGCTTTAGTTCATCCACTGCTTTTGCAGTTACTTGAACAAAGAGTTACATTATTAAATACATTTTAGCATGATCATTTCCGGTATCGGTCAATATCGGTATCGGCAGAAACCCATAGCTCTGGTATCGGTGCATCTCTAAGCAAGACCAGAGAGAGAGGTTTTGGATTGGCCTCAAAAAAATGCAATACAGCCCAGATATCAAACAAACAAACAAAAACTGCCTTTGTTGTTATTATTATTATTATTATTATTATTATCCCACTACTTTCTCCTCTCTCTTCTGGTCCTGTGAATCCGGCTCGACAGATTCTCCTTCACTAAGTCGGTCACAGGCTGTTATTCCTGCCAACCTGGACCTCTCTCCCTCCTGTCCCCTCTTTGTACCGTTATTTGTCATGTTTTACACTCCTAATGAAACACTGTCTCTCCCTCCTCCACCTCCTCCACCTCCTCCTCCTCCTCCTCCTCCTCGCGCTCACTTTCCACACGTTTCTCTCTAATGAGATGAATTAGCCGCTCGCAACAGATGCAGGGAATATAAACTAATGGCGCCCATCTGTCAGTCATCTCCGGCAGAAGACGGCGAGCGGGAGAGAGACGGGAATGAGCAGGGAGGAGGCAGGAGGAGGAGGAGGGAGAGGATGAAGAGGAGGAAGAGGGGGGAGGGAAGGAGCAGGGAGGAGGCAGGAGGAGGGAGAGGAGGAAGAGGGGGGAGGGAAGTAGCAGGGAGGAGGCAGGAGGAGGAGGAGGAAGAGGAGGAGGGAAGGAGGAGGAAGAGGAGGAGGGAAGGAGCAGGAAGAGGAGGAGGGAAGGAGCAGGGAGGAGGCAGGAGGAGGGAGAGGAGGAAGAGGAGGAGGGAAGGAGCAGGGAGGAGGCAGGAGGAGGGAGAGGAGGAAGAGGGGGGAGGGAAGGAGCAGGGAGGAGGCAGGAGGAGGGAGAGGAAGAGGAGGAGGGGGGTAAGGAAGGGGAGGAGGGAGAGGGAGAGGAGGAAGAGGAGGAGGAGGCAGGAGGAGGGAGAGGAGGAAGAGGAGGAGGGAAGGAGCAGGAAGGAGGAGGGAGAGGAGGAAGAGGAGGGAGGGAAGGAGCAGGGAGGAGGCAGGAGGAGGGAGAGGAGGAAGAGGGGGGAGGGAAGGAGCAGGGAGGAGGCAGGAGGAGGAGGAGGGAGAGGAGGAGGGAAGGAGGAGGCAGGAGGAGGAGGAGGGAGAGGATGAAGAGGAGGAAGAGGGGGGAGGGAAGGAGCAGGGAGGAGGCAGGAGGAGGGAGAGGAGGAAGAGGGGGGAGGGAAGGAGCAGGAAGGAGGCAGGAGGAGGGAGAGGAGGGAGGGAAGGAGCAGGGAGGAGGCAGGAGGAGGAGGAGGAAGAGGAGGGAAGGAGCAGGGAGGAGGAGGAGGAGGGAGAGGATGAAGAGGGGGGAGGGAAGGAAGGAGCAGGAGAGAGGAGGATGAAGAGGGGGGAGGGAAGGAGCAGGGAGGAGGCAGGAGGAGGAGGAGGAAGAGGAGGGAGAGGATGAAGAGGAGGAGGAGGCAGGAGGAGGAGGAGGAAGAGGAGGGAGAGGAGGAGGAGGCAGGAGGAGGGAGAGGAGGAGGGAAGGAGCAGGAAGGAGGCAGGAGGAGGGAGAGGAGGAAGAGGAGGAGGGAAGGAGCAGGAAGGAGGCAGGAGGAGGGAGAGGAGGAAGAGGAGGAGGAGGCAGGAGGAGGCAGGAGGAGGGAGAGGAGGAAGAGGAGGAGGCAGGAGGAGGGAGAGGAGGAAGAGGAGGAGGAGGCAGGAGGAGGAGGCAGGAGGAGGGAGAGGAGGAAGAGGAGGGAGGGAAGGAGCAGGAAGGAGGCAGGAGGAGGGAGAGGAGGAAGAGGAGGAGGAGGCAGGAGGAGGAGGAGGAAGAGGAGGGAAGGAGCAGGGAGGAGGCAGGAGGAGGAGGAGGGAGAGGATGAAGAGGGAGGAGGAGGGAGAAAAAATGAGGAGGAGAGAGGAAGAGGATGCAGAGTCCAAGAAGAGCGATGGTGTAATCTGCATAATAATATCATAACATCAGTAGGTGCTGGGTTCTCGACTCCTGCCAAACCAACTGTTGGATCGATACCAGAGAAAAGGATGTTTCCCGGACTCAAAACACAACATTTCTGAACGTTTTAAGACACTTTTCTCTGACTCTTGCAGGTTTCAGTGATGCAGAAAACACAGAGAGGTCAGATACATCCGAGGCCGAGAGTCCAACTGCTCCAATGTTTATTCAAACTATTAAAATGATCGCGGGACCCAGACCTGACACTGGACACTATTTTATGAAATGATTAAATGAATAATGCAATGTTTTTCTACTACTCTGTCAGTCGTTTCAAGTTATAACGCATATAATATGGGCACAAAATAAATCGTGTTTGTATAAGTTTTTTACCTTTCGTCTTCTGCTGCTCCAACAAATTAGACTTTCCCCGTCCTTGCTCAGTCTCTTTCTCTCCGTAAGTCTTCATTGAAAAAGAATATCCACTTGTATTTCCCAAAGTATAATCCATGCTTCAGAAATAATCCAAAAATTTGCATTTTTCTGTTGCAAAAAAAAAACACTCCGAAAAATGTTCAGGCTTCTCTTTCACATTTCACCAAGTTTGAGCTTTGTTTAGCCCCACAAACATCATATCCACGTGTTCCTTGAGTCCTTAGCTTCAAAAAGAGAGGTTCCATGAAAAGATAGGATATTAGGATAGTTTTCATATCCTAAGGATAGACCCTTGTGAAAAAGACAAACCGCATCCACTTGCACAGGGTCCTTTTTCCCTTGTTGTTGATTAGCATGGCTAGCGCTATGTGCTAGCATTGAATGATTGATGTGTTTAAGTAGCCAATAAAAAGAGCTTTCTTTTGATGGGTGGCACTTGTAGGAACTCTTTTCATTTTCACAGTAAAAGCGTGCGTAAAGACGCTGTTAGTACTACTGCTCATATTTTATATGCATTTACACTTCTAAAAAAATAATTTTGAAAAAATGTAAAAGAAAATCACACAGATTTGTAACTTATAAGTACCAAAACAAAAATATGCTTTGTATGATGGTGAAATGTTAGTAAAGCAGTTTGGCACAATTTGGCACAAATTTTGCCAAATTGGTTCCGAATGGCACTACTTGATAAAAAAGAGAAACTGCATAAAAACTATAAAACTTAGAAGTCTGAAACTTTACACAGTTGTTTTCAACAACACAATGAACAAATTGGCGTTGAAAATTTTCTTCTTCCAATGAAGTAGGCTGTCTTAGGGCATTTATACATTAAATATTTTAGGCGAGGCTAAAAAAAAACAGGTTTTTTTCCCAAACTTTAAAGGATGCAGAGTGAAATAGGAATGACATACACTATTTCAGTGTATATTTACATAAACTAGAAGGCTCTAGCTTTAAAATGATGCATCACACAAGCATGTGAGATGTAAGATGTGTTTTTAAATAAGCAAAGACATTTGGGTATGCCAAACTTTTGTGCACGAGCCAAAACAGATGTAGGAGCTTAAGAGGTTAAGGGTATGGATTTATTGTCGTATCTCTTGTTGCGTGAAAATATTAGCATGCAACCAGCAAAACGAGGGACAGGATTTGTACGACTTCGGGTCTTCCTTCTGTTCCAGTTTGTTCATGTTGCATAAATGTAAAGAGAATATATATGATGCTTAAAAGAGATTAAGGAAGCTTAGTTAGACCCACTGCAGCACTCATCTCTCTTGAAAAAAAAATATGGTGTATGTATGATGACATAGATGAATAAATAATTAAAGAAATCTCATGTGAATCAATTTCACGACAACTGCTGCTGTGACGATATACAATTCTCGGGTTGAATTCGACAGTGTGAGTGGGGGTTTGGGGAGGGGGTGTTGTAGGTGGGTGTGGTGAGTAATAGGTTTGTGCTGAATTATGTAGATTGTAGAATTTGTGGTGAAGGCGATAGTAAAAATAATCTGTTATGGTTCAATCAAATATGAGAAATGAAGCGGAGAGGGAAGTTTAGTATGTGGTGCAAGATGTTGGGGCTAATACGGGTGTTATGGAAGGAGATGGTAAAGCTAGGTAATGTAAAGCTAGGGTAAATGTAATTTAACGATTGGTGCTTTTTTTTGTCACAGTAATCAGTCAAAATAGTGTATTGAAAAGGAGTTAGCTCAGTTTAGGAGTAATGGAGCAAAAGATAATAGAAAGAAATGAGTAAGTGGTGGAAAGAATAGTTTACGTTGTGTGAATGAAGATGATGGTTGAGGTTTTGAGTGGTGATGGGGGCGTGGTAGTTGGAAAGGGTGTAAAAGGAAGAACGAAGTGTAGAGGGTTAAGAGTCAAGGGCTGTTGTTACATCGAAAATGCAAAGTGGAAGGAAGGAAGTCACCTTACACAGTCAAGGCAATATATCTTATATAGATTTACCAAAGAAGAATTAATACTCTCTTTCACCAGAGATTTTTATTATAGACTATAAGAAGATTTAATATATGCTTTAAAGAAGGAATTTATTATATGACTTCAAGAAGGACATTTATTCTATGCCTTTAAAGAATTGCATTTATTTATAGATTTACAGAAGGACATTTATTTATTATATGATATACAGAAGGAATTTATTAATAAAATTAACGAGGACATTTATTATATGCACTTTAACAGAAGTTTTATTAAAATTCAAATAAGGTTTTTATATAGCTTTAAATAGGAATAACAGATATATATTTAAATCCAAGGAATTTAATTATATAGACTTTTAAAGAAGATTTAATATTGACTTTACAAGCAGGAATTTATAAAATAAAATCAAAGAGGAATTTATTATATGATTTCACCGTCAAGGATTTATTATTGAATTTACAGCAGGAAATTATTATATAGATTTAAAGCAAGGAATTTATTATATAGCATTAACAGAAGGAATTTATCTATATGCATTTACAAGCAAGGCACATTATTATATGAGAATGAGGAGATCAAATTAGAAAGAAATTGGGAAAAACCATATTTTGCTTCTCTTGGTTTATGGTTTTGTTTTTTTTTTGGTTTCTTTGTTGGTTTTGGTTTTTTTGTTTAGTGGTTCTCTCTTGGTTATTTGGTTTTGGTTTTTTGGTTTTCTGGTTTATTGGTATTATTTGGTCTCTCTTTGGTTTATTTTGGTTTCTTGGTTTCTGGTCTTTCTTTGGTCTTTTTGGGTCTTTTAGAAAATTATTATTGTGGTTCTATTTGGTTTTCTTGGTTCTACTGTTTTATAGGGATTCTTTGGTTTACTGGTTTATTCTGGTTCTCTTTGGGTTTTTAGTTATTCTGGTTTTTGTTTTGTTTTTGGGTTTTTGGTTTTGGTCTTTTGTCTCTCTTGGTTCTTTGGTGTTAGGTTTGGATTTTGATTTAGTACTTGGTTTGGGTTTGTGGTTTCTGGTTTTGGTTTTGGTTTTGGTTTATTTGGTCTCTTTGGTCTTTTGGTTTGAAAGGAGCTTTTAATTGTGTTTAGGAGGAGAATTCTCCGATGTTGTAAGGGTTTGATTGAGTGTGTAAGAACTGTAGTAAGTAGAGAGTTGTTTGTTTTGGAGAAGAGTGTGGAATTAATGTGGACTACATGTGTGAATAATAGTGAGTGGATAAACTGTGTTATAAGAGTGATAATGGATAAGTGTGGAATAATGTGTGATCAATTGAGTGATAATGTGTGAAAACATGTGTGAATATGTGTGAAATCAACAGTGGATACTGTGGATAAGTGTGAATCACATGTGTGACATCACATGTGTGGTAGGTGAGTAACTGTGTGAATAATGTGTGACAATGTGTGAATAAGTGTGAATCAATGATGTGACAATGGGAATAATGGGATAAAGTGGACATAATTATATGCATTAGAATTTGTTTCTTGATTATCTCTTTGAATTTAGAGAAAAGTAATTGGCAAGTGCTTTGCTAGTATGTGTGAGTTAAAACATGAGAATTGTGTCCCGTGAAATATGAGTTAGAACATTAGTTGTTAAGCAATAGTAGGTAGGGGGTTAGGGGGGAATGGGTTGGTTTGACGAAAGAAGAGTGGGAAGAGGTCGAGAAAAAAAATGGAAGAGTTGGAGGAGGACTGTGAGTTTCAAGTGTTTTGAGAATTAAATTTTTTTTGAAAGTATGAAATGAGAGGTATTTGAATTTGGGACGGTAGATGTTGGGAATGGTTTAAGGTTCTGTAGGGGGAAAGTCTTCGCAACAGTTGAAGTATTTGCTGTTTATGTTTGAAGGATTTCTGCAGAAGTCGATTGATAATGTGGCGAAGATTAGATTTTAACATTCAAATGTTGAGGTTAGAAACAATAGAATGAAAAGATTAGATAGAAATCATAGGGGGTTAATATGAGAGTTTAGGGATTATTAAGCGCAAGTTTAAATTGAGATGTGTATAGTTATGTTGGTAGGAAATTTGAGTTGAAGATAAGAAAGTGAATGAGGAGACCGAAAATAAGAAAATACTATAACGAAAAACACATAAAAAAATTCTAACTTAGTAAACGCTAAATTTATTATTTAAACTTTGAGACGTGATTATAAACATGATTGGTATAATGAGTTATAGATCAGTAATTTGTTAAGTTACGTTTATTTTATAGATAAGGAATAGAAGGGGTAATTAATTACTGTTGTTGTACAATCTAAGTGTTGTAAATTAGTTGTTGGAAAATTAGTTGTTGTAAAGAAGTTGATGAAATGAAAGTTGTATGAAAATTAGATTGAGTTGTATTTAAGTTGTCTGTAATAAGTTGTGAAATGAAGCTTGTTGTAATTAAGTTGTTGTAAATTAAGCTCTTTCTGTAAACTTAAGCTGTGTGTAAATTAGTTTGTCAGGTAATTAAGTGTCTGTAATCTTAAGTGTGTTATGTCATTAAGTTTGATGTAATCTAAGTTTGTTGTAAAAATTAGTTTGTTGTAAATTAGGTTATATAATGAAGTTATTTGTAAACTTAGTGTGTTGTAAATAGTATTGTTGTAAAATTATCTTGTTGTAATTAAGTATGTCTGATAATCTTTAAGCTTGTTGAAAATTAATTCTTTATTAATTAATATTTTGTAATTAAGTGTGTTGTAAATCAAAAGTCTTGTGTAAATTAAGTTGTTGTAATTAGTGAGTCGTAAATTAAAGTTTGTCTGTAAATTAGATATTGTTGTAAACTTAGATTTTGTAAACTATAAGCCTGTGTTGAAAAATCTAGTTTGTCTGTAATTAGTGTGAATGTAAATTAGTCTCTGTTGTAAATTAATTTTGTTGTAATTAAATTTAGTAATTAAGTCTTGTCTGTAAATTACGTTGTTGTTTAACTTAGAACTAGTCTGTAAACTTAAGTAGTGTAAAATAAGTCTTGTGTAAAATCTAAGTGTTGGTACTTAGTTGTTTGTCATTAGTTGTTGTAAATTTAAGGAACTCAGTTGTAAATTAAGTTGTCTGTAAATTAGTGTGTGTAGTTAAATTAGTTTGTCAGTAAATTAAGTGTGTTGTAAATTTAGTTTGTCTGTAAATCTAAGTTAGTCTGTACTTAAGCTGGTCTTTAAATTAAAGTTTGTCTGTAAAACTTAAGTTCTGTCTGTAAATTAGCTGTGTTGTAAACTTAAGGTCTTGTCTGTAAATTAGTTGTTGTAAATCTAAGATCGGTCTGAAAACTTAGTTTGTTGTAAATAAGTGATTGTAATTAAGTGTTGAAATTATTTCTGTTGTAAATTAAGTTTCTGTCTGTAAATTAGTGTGTCAGTAAATCTAAAGGTCTCTGTTTGTTAAATTAAGCTTGTTAGAAAAATAAGTGTGTAGGTAAATTAGTTGTTCGTAAATTTAGCTTGTTGTTAAACTTACGTGTGTGTAAATCGTAAATTGTTGTAAATTTAAGTTTGTCTGAAATTTAGATATTGTTGTACATTAAGTTTCTCGTTAACTCTAGCTGTGTCTTAAAATCGTTTTCTGTGACTTAAGTGTGTATGTAATCTAGTTTGTTTGTAAATTAAGTATCTGTTGTAGAATTAAATTTTGTAAATTAGTTTGTTGTAATATAAGTTGTTGTAACTGAAGACTTGTTGTAAATTATGTCTGTCTTAAACTCTAAAGTTTGTCTGTAAATCTAAGTCGTGTAAACTTAAGTTGTTTCACTAAAGTTGTTGTACTTCTGAAATGTTGTATACATTAGTTGTTGGAACATCTAAGTGGTCTGTAAATATAAGTTTGTCTGTTTAAATTAAAGTGTGTTGTAAATTAAGTTGTGGTTGTAATTGTCTTGTTGTAAATTGAGGTTGTAATCTAGTTTGTTGTACTTAGTAAGTTGTAATTAGTGATTTGTTGTAAAACTCTAAGTTTGTCTGTAAAACTTAAGTGTTTTAAATAAGATGTTTATATTACGTAGGTTGTAAATCTAAGTGATTTGTAAAATAGGTTGGTAAATTAAGTTCAGTCTGTAATGTTATTTTGATTAAGTTTGTTGAAAAATAGATTTTTAGAAAAATAGCTTGTTGGTAAATTAATTGTGTTGTTAAATCAATTAGAAGTAACTTTTAGATTGTAAATTAATTGTGATGAAAATTAGTTTGTTGTAATTAAGGCTATTGTTAAATTAGCTGTTGTTGTAATTCGTGTTGTAAATTTATGCTTGTTGTAATTAAGTGTGTCTGTAAATCTAAGTTGTTGTAATTAAAGCTTGTTGTAACTTACGTGTGATGTAACAATAAATTAGTCGTAATTGTGTAGTGTTTGGAGTTATAAATGATGATTTGTGATGGTGGTTTTGGTGATGTCGACTTAATGTGGAAAGGCTGGATGTCCTTGATGGATAAGAGAAGAAGAGGATTGTTAAAGTTATGGTGGTTTGGGGGGAGTTACAGCTGTTCTGGATTAAGTAGATGGGTTACAAGTCAGTTGGGGTTAGCTAGGTAGGGTTAGCTAAGTGGTCTAAGTCAGATGGATTAAGCTAGTTGGGTTAGTAGAAGGATAAAGATTTGTGATATTAGTAGGGTTAAGTCTCGTTGGATTAGTTTGGGTACAGCTAGTTTGGTTCATGGTGTCTGGATTGAGTCTGGGTTTAAGATCAGTTGGTTAGGTAGGATAATTAGTTGGATCTCGCTAGTCGGTGTCTACAGTAGATGGATTAAAGTAGTGGGTTAAGTTCAGTTGGGTAGTTGTAGGATTAAGTTAGTTTGGGTTAAGTCGTCTGGGTTTAAGTAGTATGGGTCTATGTCTCAGTTGGATCTAAGCTGTCTTGGGTAAAGCTGTTGGGATAAGTAGTGGGTTAAGACGTTGGGTTACTGTTCTTTGGGTTTAAGTGTTGGTTAAGTAGTCTGTTAGCTGGTAGGGTTAGTAGTTGGGTTATAGTGTCTTCAATGTTGGATCAAATTTTTTTTAATAAGTTGAAATAATAATAATAATAATAATAATATAGAATAAAGATAAAAATTGGGAGTAAAGTGTATGTTTTGATATTGTTGGTGTGGTTTTAGATTGTTGTTGAAGGAATAAATAGTTAGGTTTGAGACCGATGCTGTTGTAATTTAGGGCGAGGAAAAAATAAATGAATAGGAAATAAATTAATTATGGGTTTAAATTTGGTAGATATTTTTGATGGATAGGAATGAAATTTACTTGTGGTTTTAGGTTTATATGGTTCAACCATTTGGAAGGGAGAAAAAAGTTGTGTTACTCTAAGAAAATTAAAAAAGAAAAATCAAATGCTTATTCAAGAATTGCATTAAAGGGTTAAGTTTACTTAAGTATGGGCTTGCTTAGAGTGTTCTTCTTTTTGATCATAACATATAAGTATTGATTGGGAGTTAGTCATGAAAATTCCATGTTATGTGGTGGGAAAGGTCATGATGATGTAAAAATTTTGGGTACTTGAAAGTCAGAAACAAAATATTGATGTAAACACAAGATAGCGTGGTTAGTCATTAAAGTGGATTTTCATTTTTCTTCTGTCTAATGTAATGAGGATTGTGTTGTCAAAGCATTTGGTTTTTTGGTCGTAGATGTCAGAATTTGGACAGAATAAGTATGATAAGCAAACAAACAATGAGTGCTTTAAGCTGTGTGGGAGTTTTATGCAATATCTGGAAGGATCATGTTTCATTATTGTGAGTTTTTGGAAATTAAAGTGTTTTTTGGTAGTTTGCAAAATGTCGGAAATGTATATTTTGGCAGAAAAGGTGAAGGAAGTGAGTCTGTAGATGGGGGTGTGAGTGTAGGAGAGAAGGAGTGACGGTTAGAGGTTCATCAAGTTGATAGGGGACTGGATGTGCGGGATGTTTAGAGGTGAGATTGTTGTGTTGTTTCAGAAAGAGGGCGTACAGGTGTTTTTTAGTTCGAGCAGTTTATGAATAAAGGTTTTAATAATATATTATATTGTGGGGAAGTCTAGATTCTCAGATTGAGTGGAGGAGTGTTTGGGAGGTTGTGTTGTTGTTGTATGGTGTGTTAGATGTGGCGGAAGGATAAGGGAAGAAAATGGAAGGTTGATGTAATTCTTGTATTAATGTTTTATGTTCAAAATGGAGATAGAGGTGATAGGGGTTAAAGGTTTAATATTGGTTTTCCAAAATCAGACTATATAATTAAAAAGAAAAGCATAAAATAGGCATAAAAGTTAAAAGAAAGACCGTTAAGGTGAAGAGATAGTTGTTGTCGAGAAGAATGTTTTTAATGGATTTTAAAATCGAGAAGAGATGTTAATTTAGGAAGATGTAGAAATTGGAGATTTGCAATTGTTAAAGTATAGTTTGTAGTCTGATTTATGTTGGTTTATGGGAAATATATTTACAAATTATGGATAGATTCTAACTTGTTTTATAGTAGATAAGATATTCTTCATTGTACGTGATATCTGTTTTGTTGTACAGTTGAAGAGATGGGGAAGGATGAGCGAAATGTGAAATCATTAAATTTATTTCATCATTGTAATATATTTGAAGAAAAGGAACTAAAATTTGGAGTAAGGTTTTTTTAATGGGGGAGTGGTGAGGGAGGTAGGTGAAAGACTTTTTAGTAAGTGTTTTGGACGTTAAAGTTTATTAATTATCAAACAAGGTTATTTTTATGAGTAGTATGTGAAAAGGATGTGGTGAATGGGATGATAGATAATGTCTTAGAATGAGAACGAGTCAGGCGTAGGTAAAGGGTTGACGTGCGGTAGAGGGTAAAGTCAAAAAAAAAAGTTTCAGTGTTAAGGTTCAGAGATTTCTTTTATGTATAAGTTGTTAGTTTTGAATGGTTTAGGTCATTTACAGAAGAAGGTTGGGTTCGATTACTCAAGGTTTCGGTGTGGAATTTGCATGTTTCATGTTGTAGGTTTTTGGGATGAGAAATAGTGAATTAATTATCTTTTATGTTTATATTGCGGTTTGGGTGCAGAAGTTAGGGATGGATTCCTTAGTAAATTTAGCTTTGGGTGAATTGATATATGAGCTCAGGTGTCTGGGTTTAGGTATCGGGGGGATTAAATAAAAAAGGAGGGGTTTTTAAAAGGATGTATTGATGGGTAAGATTAGAGATGTAGTGTGTATAGATTTATATGAATATAGTTTTATAAAGTGAACAGATATATAATTGATGATTGTATTCTATTGGAAAAATCAACTGGAAAAATGTGAAAAATAAGAAAATTGGGAAATGTTGTGGTTTTTTTTTCTTATGTATTGAAGTGGTTTTAATGGTAACATTTTAGTTTGAACAAAACAAATGAAATGAATCATTGGGGAGAAGGCTATATGTGTTTTGGTGTTATTTTATGTATTACAAGTTATTATTACATTTTAGAAAATTAAACATAAAGTGTATTTGTGTTAAATTGATATAAGTAATAAATATTGGAGATTAACAATAAATGTTAAATAATATAATAATATATTTAATTTGGAGGCGCGGTTGAGAGTGAGTGTGTGGTTAATTTGTATGGGAAGGGGGATGGCGGAGGGGGAGAGCGTGGTATTTAAGGGGTTTGGTTTTGGAAATATAGGGGGTATGGTGAGAATCGTAAAGAGACGGGTGTGTAGGTTGGGTTGTTTTCATAAAGAGGGCGGTGATGGTTGGATGGTCTGTGTGCTTTGATTAGTTTGAAGAAGAATTTTATATTGGGAAGGGGATTCTTACAATAGCACTGGTAGGATCTAAAGGGGATTGAGGGACGAGTGAAGAGGGTTAAGCAGAGAGGGTGAATGGGGATTAAAAAAGTTGGGAGAGGAGAGGTTTCAAGAAATGGAGGGTCGAGATTGGTGAAAGAAGAAGACTATGATCAATATGGAGAGGAAGGTCTGTGAGAGTGGGGTGTTATGCAGGATAGATGTATTTGAGTGTGTGTGTGTGTGTGTGGTTGATGTGTGTGTGTGTGTGAGTGGTGTGTGATGTGTGTGGTGTTTGGGTGTGATTGTGTAAGGATTTTGATAGGATTAAAGTGGGATAAGATTAATAAATTACAAAGGAGTATATGCGTGTTTTGGAGTGACAAAATTAGTATAAGGTGAGGATTTGTTTTTAATTAGGTAGAAATTAATGTAAAAAATATAAGATATAATAAAAAGGAGAAAATAAATAGATGAAAAAGATGAGGTTATTTGGTTAACGGTCTCGTGATGTTTTTTTATTTATGTTTTTGAAGTGTTTTAGTTTATTCTGTGTTTTATTTTAATAATCTAAATTAATAATAAATTCTATTTTAATATCATGAGGTAGGAAGAGGGCGTTGTTAACCAGAAGTATGTTAGTGTAGTTTGATTGTTAAAAGTTTATCTTTAGTAATTTATTATATTATCAGAGGGGGGTTTATTATTATTATTTAAACTCATGTTATAAGATGATTAGAAACTTTATGAGTCATTAAAGTTGAACATAAACGAAATGTGAATATTGTAAACAGTGAGATGGAATAAAACACAGATAAATATTTCGTATATGAGGATGTAAAAGAAAAGTATTTTATAAGTTTTAAAGAATGTAAATTATTAGAGAATTTATGTAATAAAGAAGTAGAGAAAACGTTAGAAAAAAGAATGCGTTATAAAAAAATTAAAGGGAGAGGAATGTAATGATGATAAAACTTATAAAGTGGGGTACTAATTTTTTTTTACTATTGATGTTTGTTTGTGGACAAAAACAGGGTGATTCCGTAAAATAATGTTGATGTGAAAGATATTTGCTTAGGGGTGGGAGGTGGGTGGTGAGGGTTATTATTTTCTTTTTCTGTTTGAAAGTTATTAACATGTGCAGAGTTAAAATAAAGATGTGAATATTAAATGTAGTTTTAATAGTTTATTTTGTGGTTTAAAAGTGAGGTCGTTTAAGAGTATATCAGTTGTTTAAAATGTAATTTAATTAAAGTGTTATGTGGGTATTTAATATTTTAATAACTGAATAAAGTATTTAATATAGAAAATTTGATGTTGTGGCAGGTAAATAAAATAAGGAATAAATAATAATAATAATGATAATATAATAATAATATAAGTCAGTTTTATGAAAGGGTGATAAATATACGTATACGTGTGGGGACTGAGGGGAGGAGGCAATGGTGATCGTAAACAATAAACAGTTCTGTGGGGGAAGTGTTTGAAAGGACTAAAGTTTGGCTTTTGGAGAGAAGAAGAGTCTAAATTTAGGAAGGGTGTTTATGGTTTTTTTGTGATGAATTGAAATGAGTTTTGTTGATTGGGTCGCAGGAGGCAGTTCTGTGTTAGAGTAGCAGAGGAGTTGTGTCCTCGGTCCAGAGGAGGAAGTCTGCGTTAATGTTGGATGGTGGCAGTTCTGAGTCTCAGAGTTCAGGGGAGGGTCCTGTGTTAGAAGCGAGGCGGGAGTCCTGTGTTCAGAGTGCAGAGGCCAGTATGCGTTAAGTGTCAGGATGAGGCAGTTTTGTTCGAGTGCAGGAGGGTTGTGAAGGTAGAGGAGGAGTTGTGTTCGGTGATGAGGAGTTGTGCTCTCAGAGGAGGAGGCAGTTGTGTTAGTGTAGGGGGCCAGTCTGTGTCTCAGAGTTGAGGAGGAGTTGGTTTAAGGTAGGTTGGGCGTCTGTGTTCAGAGGTAGAGGAGGCTGTCTGTGTTAGAGTAGAGGAGGCGTGTGATGTAGCGTAGAGAGGCTCTGTGTTTAGATTCAGTAATGTTTATTAGTTTTATTAGGTACTTCATTGTTATTTCATTTTTAATTTACTTATTTCTTGTTGTACTTGATAGAGGTGTAAAGTAGTGTTGTAAAGTGGGTGGTGATAGATTGTTTAAGGTGGGGTTGGAGGTGATATTTATGGAGTGAATGGGTTTATTATGGTAAGGGGTTGAGATTTGTTTGTAGATGATCTGTTCGGGGTGCAAGGAAACATAAAATTGTGTTTTGTTGGGGTGTTAGGACGACAGATAGATGTTTTGGATAGAAAGCGAAAAGATGCATTTGTTGGTTTATTTGTTTGAAGGTAATAGTGTATTGTGACAGAGGGTAGAGATGAAAGAAAGGTTGAGAGGATAAGGTGTCTATTATTAAATTTTTTTCTAGGTTAAAGGGGTAGGTGGGTAACGGGAAGGGCGATGGGGGGTTCACTTCATAATTAGGGAACGTTTGACTTTTGGCGGCTCCAACTTCGGTGTTCTTCGGGAACAAAAAAACTGGGATGAGGAGGAATGGATTGTGGAGGGTTGCTTGAACTAAGAACGGTTGCGGGGGAAGGAGCGGGAGAGGAGCATGTCACGAGTGAGGGTGCGCTTGGAGAGGTGTTATGTGAAAGGGATGAAGATCTCGGAAGGAGTGAAGGACGGGCTGAAGGACTGTGCGGTCGGAGGAAAGATTCTAATCGAGTCAAGAGGGATGGAAGGAAGGGGATTAGATCAATTGAGAGAAGGGGGACGAGTCGGGATGGAGATTTGTGTTGTGATCAAGGCAACAGCGATAAGTTAGGCGGAGGATCATGTCTAACGGTAGTAGTTGCGAAGGTGAGGGGATTTTTGTTGTGTGTTTTTTTATGCGGTAGAAAAAGTAATAGTGATAGAAAAGAGAAATGTGAGAAAAGCGAGAGAGAGAGAGAGATTATCCAAGACAGAAGAGATAGAAGCGAACTGAGGTGTAGAGGATGAGGTTGTGGATAGATGAGGTGTAGAAAGGATGGGTGTGAAGGACTGAGGTAGATAGGATAGGTGTAGATTGGGAAGAGTTGTAGTTGGATGTGTAGATCAGGTGAGGTTGTGGTAGGATCTGAGGTTGTTGATCAGGACTAGGGTGTAGATCCAGGATAGTGTTGATTTCAGGATGAGGTTGTAGATAGGAAGAGGTTGTTAGAAGGATGAGTGTTGGTTTTAGGATGAGGCAGTAGTAGGACTGCGGTTGTAGAAAGGATAGGTGTAGATAGGTGGGTGTAGATAGGATCTGAGGTGTAGGGTAGGGAAGAAGGATTGGTGTAGGATCAGGATGAGGTGAAGAAGGATGAGGTTTGTTTCAGGATGAGGTGTGATAGGATGAGGTGTTGATCAGGGATGAGGTTGTAAATAGGGAGTGGCTGTTTGTTTAGGAACTGGGTGTAGATAAGGTATGAGGTTGTAGTAGGATAGGTGTTGAACAGGATGAGGTGTAGTAGGACTGGCTGTTGTTTAGATGAGGTTGTAGAAGGATGAGGTTTGGTATATGATGGGTGTAGATAGGATGGGATGTAGAACAGGATCGTTGTGAACGGATTATAGAGTAGGATGAGGTTGTGATCAGGATCAGGTGTAGTAGATGCGGTTGAGATCGGATAGGTTTTGTTGATAGTAGGTGTGTTCAGGATGTGGCTGTAGATAGGATGGGTGTAGGAGTAAAGGTGAGAAAAGAAATAAATTAAAGATATATTTACAAATGATTTTAGGAATTAGTTCTCTTTCGTGTGTCTGAAGTTTATGAATAAAAAAGGAGGGGGATATGGATAATTAGTTATCTGGAAAAAGATTGGCTTTTGTAGTTTTTTATAGCAGTAGCATACTAATATGGCCGTAGATTGAAATACTGGGACGGAGGTGAGTAGATGATAGGGTGTGTATAGATGGGAAGTGGTTTTAATGCTGAATGGAGATGACAGTGAGGAAGTGTTTAGTGTAAAAAAGTGGAAAGAGGGGGTTTCGTAGCACACATGAGTGAAAATGTAGACTTTTATTTTGAATTTGGTGAGATGGGATATGATTTCTAAGTGATAGTAAAAAAAGCACATGAAGATGCATTGTACAGGTGAGAGAGTGAGGTCATAGATAGCTAGTATAGTAGAAGGCAGATAAAAAGAAGATAGTAGATAGCTAAAGAGACGATAGAAGCTGATAGTAGAATGATCGATAGAGATAGATAGATTATAGTAAGATAGTAGAGATAGGAGAAAGATAGATAGTGGATAGATAGAGATAGATAGAGCATAGAGAGAAGAGAAAGAAAGATCGAGGATAGATAGATAGATTAGATGATAGATAGTTAGATAGATAGATAGAGATAGTAGAGAGTAGAGAGTAGATAGAATAGTAGATAGATAGATAGAGTAGAAAGAGGGTAGATAGATAGTATAGATAGAGAGATATATAGATAGTTAGATATATACGGAAGGTAGTGAAAGTAGTAGTGAAGAAAGATAGATAGAGCTAGAGGATAGATGATAGATGATAGAAGATCTCCGTAGTAGATAGAAATATAGATTATGTTGTAGATAGTGGAGAGTGAGAGAGAAAATAAAAATAAAATTGATAAAATAAACAGTAAGTAATGTGTATTTATATAGCGCTTTTTACAGGCAAGTATGTAAAGATTAAAATGTTCCGAACAAAAAGAAGCTAAAATATTACTAATACAAGCAAAGTCAAGTACGAAATTAGGAGAATAAAAAAGAAATAAAATTTGTAAAAAAAAAAACAATGTTTAGAGGATGTGGGTTTAGTAGTTGGATTCAGTAAGACCGAGGAGAGTTATATTTGATTTTTGTTCAAGGGTTTAGTTTTGATGGTTATTGTTTTCAGATAGGAAAATAGGTTCTTATTTTAGTACTTGGAGATTAGTTTATAATTGATTTATTTAACTTATATGCATTTGTTTTTTCAAGTTCATACAATGTTTATTATAAACAGTTGTGATATAATCGTATAGAATGTAAATTGAGTATGGATTCAGGTGGTTGATGTTGTCCTAGAGGAGCTGGTATTAAGATAAATTTGAAATGAATTTTTTTACCAATTCTTTTTCTCTCCTGTGTTGTTGTTTGAGAGAGTGTAGAATAATTGGGTGAAGTGTCAGTTTGAGTTAAAGAGAGTCGTTGTGTTGGAGAGAGGGGAGTTTAGGTGAATTGGGTAAGTTTTACATTCAATTAGGATTATAAAAATTGTATGTAGTTAAAAGCATTTTTTGAATTGAGAAAACAAATTGGATGTTAGTTATATAGATAGAAATAAAATAGATAGGTGTGGAATGAGCGGTTCGGGGAAATGAGAAAGATGTGAGTGGAGTTGGGGGGGGGTAAAATTCATGACAAACAGAGCGGGAAAGCTTATAAGGCAAAAGTTTAACTAGCGAGTTTTGTTGTGATGTATCAAAATGAAGAGAGTCGTCTGGAAACCGAAGTTGTTTTGTGTTTACAATGTTATTTATCTTGTATTGTGAGATGTTGTGTGAGGAGGGAGTTGTTTTATTATTTAAAATATAGTTATTTTGAATTGTAAGTATTGGTAGCTATGTGTAAATGGTATATAATACATAATTAATTATATAGATGAATTTTATTTTTAATTTTGTGTGTGACCATATTATTATTATTATTATTATCTATTATTTATTATTATTATTAAAAAAAAAATTTTATTTTAATTTTATCTATTAATATTATAATTAATATTATTATAATATTTATTATTATATTTATATTAATTTTATATTTTAATTTATATTATATTATTATTTTATTTTATATCATATTATTATATTATTTTATTCTTCTTATTTATCTAATATTTATTATCATCTATAATTATTATCTTATTATTTTATTTTATTATTATATATTATTATTATTTATTTATTTATCTATTTTTATCAATTCATATATCTTTTTTATAATAATTATTATGTATCTATTATCTATCTTTATTATTATTAGTCTCGTCTACCTGGTTAAATGCTTGTTTTTGGTTTAGTTTATAGAAAATGTTGTAGAAATCGTGAGTTTGTGTGATGATTCAGATGGGATACTTTAATGTATAACATTTTGCTCTGAAATCTTGTGTGCGGCGGAGTGTGAGTGTGTGTGGGAGGAGCCGATCTGTGTCTTGGAATTTCGCAGTATTACGGAGAGGAGGTGAGGGTTTATAGTCTATTATGACAGCGTTTCGGATTTTGGTATTGCGAATTTATAGATGGGGAGTATAAAGAAAGAAAGAGGTTTTGTGGAAGTGGGAGGGTGAATTGATCATTGTTGTTGTGAATTAGTGAATGGGAGGCGGGAGTAAGCGAAAGAGGTATATTCTATAGCATTTTGTAAGTATGTTGGGATTCTTAATTTTGTATGTTTGGTTCTCGTGAGTTGGGTTACTCATATGGATTAGATCAGTTGAAAAAAGTGAGTCAGGATTACAGTGGAGTCTGGATTAAACTAGTAATGGATTACGTGAGTCTGGTTAACTAGTCGGATCTACAGCTGTTGGATTACAGACTGAGTTGGGTTAGTGTCTTGTTAAGCTGAGTTGACACGTGTGGGTTAATCAGTCTGAAAAAAGTGGTTGGATTAAGTAGTTGATCTACAGCTGGTTGGATCTAATAGTTGGATAAAGATGTGAAACTGTGATTTGGTTTAATAGTTTGGATTAAGTAGTTGGATCTAGTCAGCTGAAACACAGTAGATGGTTAAAGTCGTTTGATTCGCTGAGTTGGATTAGTGAGTCTGGGTTAGTCAGTCTGGATCTTGTAGTTGGTTTAGCTGAGTAGGATCTAGCTCTTAGATTAAGTCAGTTGAACAAATTAGTTGGGGTTAAAATAGTTGGATTAATCGTTGAAAACGTGGAGATGGTTAATGATTTGGTTTTACAAAACAGTTGGATACAATAGTAGGATCTAGTGGTGTATCTACAATGTTGGATAAGTGATTTGGTTAGTCGATGGTTCTAGTGTTTGGATTCAGTAGTTAGGATAATAGTTGGATAAGTCAGATTGGGTTATGTTGTCTGTGTGGAGTAGATTTCTTTCTCTTCTTGTTATGGGTTTTAAAGGTTTTTGTTTTTTCAGGATTGATTGTTTTTCTGATGCGTTATAAAACAACAAGAAAGTTATGTTAAGTGATTTTGAGGTTAGAGATGTTGGATTCGCGTGAATGTGGTTGCGGCTTGTTAGATCGAACAAAATATAGGGGATGGTGTGGGATGTCTTTTGGGAATGATTTAGTCCTTTTAGGCGCTTGATCGTGGTGAGATTGTCTTGTGACGATCTGGGTTCATCGTTGGAGATATTATATTTGGTGAGGTTGGAACACTAGGTACTATGTGAGGACGATGGGGGGTCTTGTTCGGCTGCTTGTGGAGGAAGCGTTATGTTGAAGGCGGGGAGTGGTCATATGTTTTGTGCGGTTGTTGTTGGGATTGGGGAAGAATCGAAGGGTTGGAGGAAAGAAGGGCGAGGTGGGTGGGGTCGGGGAAGGTGTAGGTGAGGTGGAGGGGGCCTGGTGGCGTTAGTTGAGAAGAGTGGAGAGAGAAGAAGGTAGGATAGATAGATGCTGTTAGACTTTTTGTTGTATTTAGTAGTGTGTAGGGAGTTAGGTATTTGACCTTGTGACTACAAAATTAGGCGAAAATTGGATTTTTGTCTTTATGATCAGAATGAAGAATTTTTAGTTGGTGAAGGAGAAAGAGTGGTTAGGTTCTTGCCAGTGAGAGGTCATCTACAAAGATTTCGAGGGTTTGGTGGGTAGTGAAAAAATAAAGAATAGGTTGGTGAGATGATTAATGGGAGATGGAAAAGAGTCTGAGTACACGCGACATTAAGTCAGCTTTAGTCGGTGATGGGTGAAGGTGAAGAAAGTTAAAGTAAGGTGAATTATAAGGTGAATAATGGAATGAAGGTGGAGTAATATAATGTGTAAAAGTATATGTGACTCTAAGAGCAAGGACGGTGTGGGGGAACTCTGAGAGCAAGGATGGTCTGAGGATTGGGAGAAGGATGGTCTGTGCGGACTTGAGGAGAAGGGATGGTTAGGATTTAGGAGGAGGATTGTCTGTTGGACTTGAGAACGAAGGGATGGCTTGTGGGATTGGGAGAAGGGAATTGGCTATGTGGGATTTAGGAGACAGGGGATGGTTATTGTGGGTTGGGAGAAGGGACTGGTTGTGGGATTTGAGGGAAGGAAGGTCTGTGGGATTGAGGAGACAGGGTATGGTATTGGGGAATTTAGGGAGTAGGGACTGGTTGTGGATTGGGAGCGGATGGTCTGTGGGGGGGGTGGGGGGTGGGGGAAATATTTTGAGGAGAAGGACGGTTGTGGGACTCGAGGAGACTGGAAGGCTATCTGGGAATATGGGGGGGGCTGGTTGTGGGAAATGAGGAGAAGGGATGGCTTGCTGGGCTTGAGGTGAAGGGCTGGCTTGCAGGTAGAGTAGGGATAAAATGGGTAGGTGTTTCAGATATGAGAAAATAAAAAATGCCAATTGAGATGGTTCTTTTGTGAGTAAATTAAATTTGATAGGTAATTTCAAGAGATTAAGAGGTTGGTGTGTGTGAATGGTGGAGGTGGTGGGAGGGGGGTGGCAAGTTGTCGTCAGTAGTGTTGCCGGGCAGTGTGGTCAGTAGTGTATGTCACAGTGTGTAGGAGTGAAAACTGATGGTTTATTATAATTTTATATTATTTTATTATTATTATTAATTATTACTGAGTAAATAATTTGAATGGAGTTAATATTGATAGATTAGTGAGTTTAAATATAATGTCGATTGTGAGTTAGCAAAATTACTAGGAATATATTAACTGTTTTTAAATTTGGGTATCACTTTTAAACAAAAAATAACTTTGTATAACCCATTACAAATAATTATTCTGTTTAAGGTCAATATTATCAAATAATACCCGAGTCTATTTACACTAGCTGAAGCAGCGGAAAAATTTGTTTTGCTTTAAGTTTATCACTTGTTTGTCTGAAAAAATTATTATGAAAGAGAAAAGAATAGGTACAGTTTTAATTGTTATCAACTTATGGGATGGTTTGTTTATGAGTTATTTGATTTTTTAGTCTGAAAGTTTGATTTCTGTTGTGTGGTGATTGAAGAAAGATTTTAGTCTTAAAGTTTTGTTGGAGATTAAGAATATTAATTGTAGAGTTATATATGTTTTTTTATAGAGTAGAAAATTGAATCTAATAGCTGGATAGAATTATATATTACGTTGTATTGTCAGATTTGTAATGAAATAAGTTTAATTATCTTTATATTATAAATGGATAGAAAATAGATTGGTGAATATAAGATGATAAGAAGAAAGGTATGTTGAAGGTACTGTATGGAGAGTTCGAATTGCTTGTTTTAGGTGGTTTTACGTACATTGGAAATTAAGATTAATTTGATAATAATAAATAATGAAATAGAAATAAATCATAATGAAAAAAAAAATAAAAAGAATGCGATTAAAAAAAAAATGGAAGTGAGAGCTGGGTTTGAGCATAATGTTAGTTGATTTTACAGAAAATTGATTTTTATAAGAATCTCAGTTATTGCTTTTACAGTCTTTATTTGCATGAGTTGAATAAAAAAAATTTTCGAGATATTTAGTAAAGCGTAATGAGTAGTGGTTTAGTTTTATGTAAAGTTGTATAGTTAATGATAAAATGATTAAAAAAAAAACAAAAGCCAAACACACAAAAAACACACAAAGGAATGAGTTAAGTGATTGAGGGAAGTTGCAATTTTTATATTGATGTTAATTTGGTTTTTGTGGATACTCGACGTCGTAGTCGGGATTTTTTGAACTTTTGCGGGAGATTGTTTTTATCGGGATTGATTTAGCGCGTTTTGTCGTTTTCACGTGTTATGCTTTGGAGATGCAGTGTAAGTAATAATTGATTTAATGATTTTCGTTAAAAATAGTGTGGATGAGGGATGAGGGGAGGGGGGGAGATAGGGGGAGATACGTTGGTTATGGAGGGAGAGGGGGCGAGTTTAAGTGGGTGGAGAGATAGGAGGGATTTAGGAGTGATGATTGAGTCATAACGGATATCTTTATAGCACGTGTTTTGGTATCATGAGTGAAAGTTTAGCAGGATTTGCGTGGAGAGCGGCGCTAAATAAATATATTCTTAGATGTATTTAATATTTATTTTTAATTGCGAATATATAAGTTAATATTAATATAAGACAAATTAATTGTATGGTTTAAAAGGTTGTATATATAAAGGTTGTTTAATACAGAATAAAATAATAATAATAGGTATTTTGATTGCAGTTTATTTGTTTGGACAGAGTAAATGTTTGATTAGAAACTTAAGGCATAGAAAAAGCTATTAATTTTCGTGATTTTTTAGGTTTTAGTTGTAGTATTAGGAGAAATAAATTGGTGGATAATTATATATTTTGCTGTTATTTATAAAGCTTTAGAATAAGATAATTTTTAATAATTGTTGGAATCGGTTACATAATAGATTTAATATTAGGTTAATAAGGATAGGGGAGAGGGGGATAGGACGCTGGAGGGATGATGAGTAGGTAGTGAGTTGGGGAATTTAGTGGTGAGGATATTGGGATCTTAGTATGGGTGAAGGGAAGGATAAAGATAAGAAGAGTAATTATAGGTATTTTTTGGAAGTAGATTAGGACATGTGGAGAAATTCCATTCTCAGGTGGAGGTGAAGACAGGATTTTTTGAGAGGAAGG
>OZ035840.1:2651666-2676666 GCA_964034765.1 Knipowitschia caucasica | reverse complement strand
ACGGTCTGCGGCGAGGGGGTCTTGGCGCTGTGGATCTGAATCGTCCAAGTCTAGCCCAAAGCACCACCATACACAATTAAACCGAAGGGAAAGGAGGAGGTGGGGCCGCCCGCGAGAGGCGCCCGCCGCCGGAGGAGTCCATAAAAAAGTTTGCTGCTTATGCTACACATGGATTGACCCTTTTATTATGTAAATCACTGCCAGGTAATTCGGGAAGAATTTGGATCCGTCGGGATGAGAAACGGAATCTCTCTCTTTTTCCTTCCTCCTCGTGTTGTTCTGTTGTTGTTGTTTTTTGGAGAAGAGAGATCATCTCGGATCCAATCTCCCGACTCTGGCATTGATAATAAAAGTCAATCATTGTAGCAACTTTTTTATGGTCCTCCTCGGCGCCTCCCTCGGTTTATTTATGGTGCTGACTTGGGACGATCCCCGCAGACCTCGCCGCAGACCGTGCTGCAGACGGCGTTGGGAGCGGCGTCGATAGTTTTCGGCGTTCCACCATCAATAGTGCGGCCATTAAAATGTGGAATTGCTGAACACTGAACGTAGTGAGATGCATTTGTGTTGATGTGAAGGAGGTGAGAGGAGGCGCAGATCGATGCAGGAGGACAGGCTGAGAACACATGGACATCTGTGGGAGCATTCAGGAGGAGAGAGAGGAGGGGGAAAGAGGAAGAGGAGGCCAGAGGTGGGAGACTTCCAGGAGTGCCATACAAATTATTTACCCCCAGTGAAGAATGAAGCTCTGTGACTGTATTCTTCCACATTATGCTGTTACACCGTGATTTCTCTCTGATCTCTCTCTAGTCTCTCTCTCTGGTCTCTCTCTCTGGTCTCTCTCTCTAGTCTCTCTCTCTGGTCTCTCTCTGGTCTCTCTCTGGTCTCTCTCTGGTCTCTCTCTGGTCTCTCTCTAGTCTCTCTCTTTTTCTCTGATAAATACAGAGATAAATCTAAATGCAGAGTCCGTCCGGAGTCCGTCCGGAGTCCGTCCGGAGTCCGTCCGGGGTCCGTCCGGGGTCCGTCCGGGGTCCGTCCGGGGTCCGTCCGGGGTCCGTCCGGGGTCCGTCCGGGGTTCGTCCGGGGTCCGTCCGGGGTTCGTCCAGGGTCCGTCCAGGGTCGGCCCTGGGTCCGGGACCACGCGAGCACGAGACCACGCGAGCACGAAGGGCCGGGTCATTTGAGGAGGCAGACTTTAATGTGGTGAAGTTTGTCAACAGGTCCTTCTACATTAGTCGACGCAACGCTGTGTAATGTCCTAAAGCAGGACACCGGCGCCCCCCGGTGTCCAGGAGGCTTCAGCTTGATCTGCTCCTGTTTAGGATTGTAAAGGGCCCCTGAAGGACCCCGGCCTTTCATGTGCAGGGCCAGAGTGTTTTGTTGCTTCAGAAGAGGATTTAAGTTTGAAGTAATTTGCCCAACACTGTTTGCTGTGGTTTTTATAGTGTAAGAAGTGAGGGAGCTGTCCATGGTCCTGAAGGCTCTTTGGCATCAATACCATTGTTATTTACATTAACAACACTGAGATTATAGATACACTAAGACAGTAGGAGTGAGGAGCAAGTGAAGAAGATAGATAGATAGACACATAGATAGACACATAGATAGACACATAGATAGATGAAAATGACATATCTTACCTAACTTTAGCATAATACAGATAAAAGTTTAATATAATAGACTAAACTATTCTCCATGTTGGGCTGTGGACCAGATGATGTCGCATGTTAACACACACACACACACACACACACTAAAGCGTCTCTATAGGAGCCACATGAAGCACGGATAAAACAAGAGACAAAACCATGTGAAACATTAAAGCCCGAGCGGTATCATCCTGCAGAGAATCCCCACGTCTCTGTTCCACCGCGAAGGACGAGAGAGAGAGAGAGAGAGAGAGAGAGAGAGAGAGAGAGAGAGAGAGAGAGAGGAGAGAGAAGAGAGACGAGAGAGGAGATGAGAAGAGAGGAGAGAGAGGAGAGAGAGAGAGGAGAGAGGAGAGAGAGGAGAGAGAGAGAGAGAGAGAGAGAGAGAGGAGAGAGAGAGATCAGAGAGAGAGAGAGAGAGGAGAGAGAGAGAGAGAGAGAGAGACGGATCTCCGTTTAAGACTAATTCATTATTTTAAACCTACACAAACACATCTCTCTCTGTCGCTGGAGACACCACTCTCCCAGACTGAAGCTCAGTTACAACAAGAACATAACTCTCTAGTCTCTCTCTTTTTTCTCTGGTCTCGCTCTCTTTTCTCTCTAGTCTCTCTCTTTTCTCTCTGGTCTTTCTCTCTTTTCTCTCTAGTCTCTCTCTTTTCTCTCTGGTCTCTCTCTCTTTTCTTTCTAGTTTCTCTTTTCTCTCTGGTCTCTCTCTCTTTTCTCTCTAGTTTCTCTTTTCTCTCTGGTCTCTCTCTCTTTTCTCTCTAGTCTCTCTCTTTTCTCTCTAGTCTCTCTTTTCTCTCTTCTCTCTGGTCTCTCCCTCTAGTCTCTCTCTCTTGTCTCTCTGGTCCCTCTCATCTCTTTCTCTGGTATTTCTCTCTGGCCTCTCTTTCTCTTGTCTGTCTCTGTTCTCTCTCTCTCTCTGGCTTCTCTCTCTCTCTGGTCTCTCTCTGTTCTCTGGCCTCTCTCTCTCTCTGGTCTCTCTGTTCTCTGTTCTCTGGCCTCTCTCTCTCTGGCCTCTCTCTCTCTCTTGTCTCTCTCTGTTCTCTGGCCTCTCTCTCTCTGGCCTCTCTCTCTCTCTGGTCTCTCTCTGTTCTCTGGCCTCTCTCTCTCTCTGGCCTCTCTCTCTCTGGCCTCTCTCTCTCTGGCCTCTCTCTCTCTCTGGCCTCTCTCTCTCTCTGGCCTCTCTCTCTCTCTGGTCTCTCTCTGTTCTCTGGCCTCTCTCTCTCTCTGGCCTCTCTCTTCTCTCTGGCCTCTCTCTCTCTCTCTGGCCTCTCTCTCTCTCTGGCCTCTCTCTCTCTGGCCTCTCTCTCTCTGGCCTCTCTCTCTCTGGCCTCTCTCTCTCTCTGGCCTCTCTCTCTCTCTGGCCTCTCTCTCTCTCTGGCCTCTCTCTCTCTCTGGCCTCTCTCTCTCTGGGCCTCTCTCTCTCTCTGGCCTCTCTCTCTCTCTGGCCTCTCTGTTCTCTGGCCTCTCTGTTCTCTGGCCTCATCTTTCTCTCTGGTCTCTCTGTTCTCTGGCCTCTCTCTCTCTGGCCTCTCTCTCTGGCCTCTCTCTCTCTCTGGCCTCTCTGTTCTCTGGTCTCTCTCTCTCTCTCTGGTCTCTCTGTTCTCTGTCTCTCTCTCTCTCTCTGGCCTCTCTCTCTCTCTGTTCTCTCTCTCTCTCTCGTACTCACACCATAGGACCCGATACCGCACAACCAATACACACTTTTTTCATTTACATTAGCGCCACGTCAGCAGACACGCACATCCTGTTGCCATGGTGATCGGAAGGGGCCTCTTAGCCTAGCCGCTAGCTCATCGGCAAACGGACAGGATCGCAGAATGCAGTACTCAAGGTACTCATATCGGTTTTGAAAAAAAGTGGTATCAATGCATCCCGAGTTGCCATGGTGATCAGCACTCGCTTTTCTCTAGTGGGAAACCATGTTGAACTAGAACTAGTCCCCAACGAGTCCGGATCAGTTCAGGACCAATCCAAAGCCAGTCCAGGAATTTTGATGAAAACCACTCGATCCAAACAGTTGTTACCTCATATTTTATCATTTTTGTAAAGTAGTAAATATGTTTAAGACTTTCTGTAGTCTGTAAACTCCAGACCCCGCGACCCGAGGGCCCGGGGCCAGACCACAGCCTCATGATGCTCTTTGTCCTGGTCGCCGCGGTGACGGTGGAGCAGGAGAATGCAGAGCTCACAGAGGAGATAGGTCTTAGCGGCTGTGGCTCAGAGCTTAGCGGCTGTGGTTTGGGTCTTAGCGGCTGTGGAGCGTGGAGGATTAGGCCTGAGGCGACGGGCCCCGGGCTGCACCTCACTGCCCCCTCACAAAGCACCCGCCTGCATCAACCAGACCCAAGCCAAACCCAATCCAGACCCAATCCAGACCCAATCCAGACCCAGCAGAAGGCTTTCCATACAGGAGGCAATGTATGTGAGGCAGGACCGAGGCTCTAGATCCAGGACTAAGACCGTATAGATCCAGGACTGAGGCTGTAGACCCAGGACTGAGGCTGTAGACCCAGGACTGAGGCTTAAGACCCAGGACTGAGGCTTAAGACCCAGGACTGAGGCTGTAGACCCAGGACTGAGGCTGTAGACCCAGGACTGAGGCTGTAGACCCAGGACTGAGACTGCAGACCCAAGACTGAGACTGCAGACCCAGGACTAAGGCTGCAGACCCAGGACTGAGGCTGCAGACCCAGGACTGAGGCTGCAGACCCAGAACTGAGACTGCAGACCCAGGACTGAGGCTGCAGACCCAGGACTGAGACTGTAGACCCAGTTCCATGACACTTGGTCTCTTCAACAGCCTCTCAGTCCCAGGACTAATAAACATGAGACTGTGATTGGTCTTCTAACGTTAAGGCCCCGTTGTATCCATTACTGAGAGCGGAGTGCAGCAGGCTGGCAGGAGCAGCGTCTGGGGAAGCACACAGCGATCCGCAGTCGCTCTGAGTGATCGTCTGTTGTGGATGTTTGAGGCCGATGACTGACGCTCTTTAAAAACAGAATCAACATTTATATGTTCTATCTTAGTGTGGTCTCTCTCTCACCTGTCACTCTCTCTGGTCTTTCACTCTCTCTCTCTGGTCTCTCACTTTCTCTCTCTGGTCTCTCTCTGGTCTCTCTCTGGTCTCTCTCTGGTCTCTCTCTGGTCTCTCTCTGGTCTCTCTCTGGTCTCTCTCTGGTCTCTCTCTGGTCTCTCTCTGGTCTGTCTGTCTCTCTCTCTCTCCCTCCTCTCTCTCTGTTCTCTCCCTCTCTCCCCCTCTCTCTTTCCTCTCTCTCCCCTCTCTCTCTGTCCTCTCTCTCCCTCCTCTCTTTCTTTCTCTCGCTCTCTCTCTCTCCCTTCTCTCTTTCTCTCTCCCTCCTCTCTTTGTTTCTCTCTCTTCTCCTCCCTCTCCCCCTCTCTCCTCTCTCTCTCTCATCTCCTCCCCTCTCCCCTCTCTCCTCTCTCTCTCTCTCCTCCCTCCCCCCCTCTCTCCTCTCCCCCCCCCCCCCCCCCCCCCCCCCCCCCCCCTCTCACTCTTCACCTCCCACCGTGCTCAGAATAATCCTTTCCTTTTAACCGAATCGGCTGCAGCTCGCCCTGATCTTCAGCCTGTGTTTTCAGAGTTCACTCAGAGCCGCCGCTTTCTCCTGCGTTTGACCCCGATGTGTTTGGAGCCGTGGTGGGTTCTCTTCTCCTCCTCCGCGGTCGGAGAGAATTAACAAATCTATTTATCAGATTAAAAAATGAGTTTAAATGAGTTCTTATCCTCGTGGTCACAGTGGGGCTCCTCCCACTCAGCTCAGCGCAGGTTAAAGATACATTTACAGGTTAAAGTTTAAGTTAGAGTTTTAAGACTTTCATTTTAGCCATTTACCAGTTACCGAGAGAAACGTTACAAAAATAAAACCTACACAGCAGCATCTGGTCTTACCATGTGTAAACTCTGGTCCATGATCATTTCCTACATGTACGTCTGGGTCTGATCCTATTGGCTGCAGTTTCCTCGGTTGAATCCCCTCCGACCAATCAGAGAGCGGGGGAGGCGGGTGTTGTAGGTCGGTGTCGGTGACGTCCAGTGGGGGCGGGTCCCAGCTCAAAAGTGGCAAAAAAAAGGGGCCAGTTCAGGAAGCACAGACCTATAGTAAACGTTTTTGGTGGTAGGGGAAACCGGAGCACCTGGAGGAAACCTACGCAGACATGGGGAGAACATGCAAACTCCACTCAGAAATACCCTGTTCCGACCGAAATCCAACCCAGGAAATGAGTACAATGGTGTGGTAAGACCCAGCCAAGATGCATTGGAACTTCCCGGTGCTTTTTTCCACAGTTATTCCGGGCGCTTCCAATTACTTTCAGATTCAGCGTGTCTCTGCCTGTGTGTCTGCCGCGCATCAGAAATACACTTTTGGGTTAATTTGGGGAAGTATTGTTTGTTTTTTTCGGCGGAGGTGGGAGTGGAGCCGCTGATGTACACTCGCAAACTTGAAACGCTCTCCCAAATCACCACGGCAACCTCATTACGGAACACACGGACCAAATTAGATTTATTTTTTTGCGCTAAATGGCTCCGTCCTTTCATCTCCTAATGTGGATTTTCATGCCTTTTTCCCACTTCCTTAATTAAATCCCAGAGACGCTGAGCCACGGTTTGTTTTGGTGAGTTTGGTGCAGGCTCCGACCGACGCTGAGGAAAGATGGAGGGATGATGACATAGAGGAGTCGCTCTGCTCTCCTCTATCCTCTCTCCTTTCTTCTATCCTTTCCTCTCTCATCTCTCCTCTTTCCTAGGCTCTTTCTCCTCTCTTCTTCTCTTCTCTCCTTTCTCCTCTCTTCTTTCTCCTTCTCTCTTCTCTCTCCTTTCTCTTCTCCTCTCTTCTCTCTCCTCTCCTCTCTCTTCTCTCCTTTCCTCTCTCATCTCTTCTCTCTCCTTTCTCCTCTCCTCTCGTCTCTCCTCTTCTCTCCTTTCTCCTCTCTTCTCTCTCCTTCACCTCTCCTCTCTCCTTTTCTCTCTCATCTCCTCACTCCTCTCCTCTCCACCCTCTCTCCTCCCTTAATGCCGTGTGTGATTGTGACCACACGTTGAGATTCCCCATGACCTGCACTAAACAAACTTAGCTCCTGTATACTACATTTGGCTTCTTTACTTTTCGAGGCGACACCAGATCCTCCTTCACCTCCTCCTTCTCCTCCTCCTCCTCCTTCACCTCCTCCTCCTTCTCCTCCTCCACTGACCTCTGCCTAGTCTCTTTCTTTGATAAGTAATTCATCTGTTTGGCCTCTCATGTCTCGCCTCCTTCTCCTCCTCTACCTCCTCCTTCTCCTCATTCACCTCCTCCTCCTCCTCCTCCCCTGACCTCTGCCTAGTCTCTGTCTTTGATAAGTAATTCATCTGTTTGGCCTCTCATGTCTCGCCTCCTTCTCCTCCTTCACCTCCTCCTTCTCCTCCTTCACCTCCTCCTCCTCGTCCTCCCCTGACCTCGTCCTAGTCTCTGTCTTTGATAAGTAATTCATCTGTTTGGCCTCTCATGTCTCGCCTCCTTCTCCTCCTTCACCTCCTCCTTCTCCTCCTTCACCTCCTCCTCCTCTTCCTCCCCTGACCTCGTCCTAGTCTCTTTCTTTGATAAGTAATTCATCTGTTTGGCCTGGCAGCGTGGTTCTTTCATCTCTCGCCTCCTTCCACGTCTCGCGCCTCAGCCTTGGATGGTCACTCCCTCAGGCTGGTGGTCAGGGGGGAGGTGGGGGGGACTTCCACTGAGCTCCATGGCACTGGCCGACTCACCCTCGGTCGGCCTCTCGCTAATTAACAAACCGCCGAACCGCGGTGTCTTTCATGTAGGGTTCAGAGGGCGGCGTGGGATGAAAGACATTAAGACACATCGAAGCAGCTAAAACAAGAGGACGTACGGTCGTTAGTATTAGCATGTATGTAGTTAGCATGTATGTACAGTCATTAGGGTTAGCATGTGTGTAGTTAGCATGTACAGTATGTATGACATCACACTCAGAGCAAATAACAAATAGCGACCATGATTTAGTGTTGGTGTTTTTCTGGCTGGCATGGCGTGTTGGCGGTGTTTGGAGGTGTTGGAGGTGTTGGAGGTGTTGGCGGTGTTGGAGGTGTTGGCGGTGTTGGCGGTGTTGGAGGTGTTGGCGGTGTTGGAGGTGTTGCAGGTGTTGGAGGTGTTGGAGGTGTTGGAGGTGTTGGAGGTGTTGGAGGTGTTGGAGGTGTTGGTGGTGTTGGTGGTGTTGGAGGTGTTGATGGTGTTGGCGGTGTTGGAGGTGTTGGAGGTGTTGGAGGTGTTGGTGGTGTTGGAGGTGTTGGTGGTGTTGGAGGTGTTGGCGGTGTTGGAGGTGTTGGTGGTGTTGGAGGTGTTGGCGGTGTTGGAGGTGTTGGCGGTGTTGGAGGTGTTGGAGGTGTTGGAGGTGTTGGAGGTGTTGGAGGTGTTGGTGGTGTTGGCGGCGTTGGCGGTGTTGGAGGTGTTGGTGGTGTTGGAGGTGTTGGAGGTGTTGGAGGTGTTGGTGGTGTTGGCGGTGTTGGCGGTGTTGGAGGTGTTTGGAGGTGTTGGAGGTGTTGGCGGTGTTGGCGGTGTTGGAGGTGTTGGCGGTGTTGGAGGTGTTGGCGGTGTTGGCGGTGTTGGAGGTGTTGCAGGTGTTGGAGGTGTTGGAGGTGTTTGGAGGTGTTGGCGGTGTTGGCGGTGTTGGCGGTGTTGGAGGTGTTTGGAGGTGTTGGCGGTGTTGGAGGTGTTGGAGGTGTTGGCGGTGTTTGGAGGTGTAGGAGGTGTTGGAGGTGTTGGAGGTGTTGGAGGTGTTGGAGGTGTTGGTGGTGTTGGAGGTGTTGGAGGTGTTGGTGGTGTTGGCGGTGTTGGCGGTGTTGGAGGTGTTTGGAGGTGTTGGCGGTGTTGGAGGTGTTGGCGGTGTTGGAGGTGTTGGAGGTGTTGGCGGTGTTGGCGGTGTTGGCGGTGTTGGAGGTGTTGGCGGTGTTGGAGGTGTTGCAGGTGTTGGAGGTGTTGGAGGTGTTTGGAGGTGTTGGAGGTGTTGGAGGTGTTGGTGGTGTTGGAGGTGTTGGAGGTGTTGGTGGTGTTGGCGGTGTTGGCGGTGTTGGAGGTGTTTGGAGGTGTTGGCGGTGTTGGAGGTGTTGGCGGTGTTGGAGGTGTTGGAGGTGTTGGCGGTGTTGGCGGTGTTGGCGGTGTTGGAGGTGTTGGCGGTGTTGGAGGTGTTGCAGGTGTTGGAGGTGTTGGAGGTGTTTGGAGGTGTTGGCGGTGTTGGCGGTGTTGGCGGTGTTGGCGGTGTTGGCGGTGTTGGAGGTGTTTGGAGGTGTTGGCGGTGTTGGAGGTGTTGGAGGTGTTGGCGGTGTTTGGAGGTGTTGGAGGTGTTGGAGGTGTTGGTGGTGTTGGAGGTGTTGGAGGTGTTGGAGGTGTTGGAGGTGTTTGGAGGTGTTGGCGGTGTTGGCGGTGTTGTCGGTGTTGTCGGTGTTGGAGGTGTTGGAGGTGTTGGCGGTGTTGGCGGTGTTGGCGGTGTTGGCGGTGTTGGCGGTGTTGGCGGTGTTGGAGGTGTTTGGAGGTGTTGGCGGTGTTGCCGGTGTTTGGAGGTATTGGCGGTGTTGGCGGTGTTTGGAGGTGTTGGCGGTGTTTGGAGGTGTTGGCGGTGTTGGAGGTGTTGCAGGTCTTGCAGGTGTTGGAGGTGTTGGAGGTGTTGGAGGTGTTGGCGGTGTTTGGAGGTGTTGGCGGTGTTTGGAGGTCGGTACGTTTCAAATTTGGAAAAAAACAACTTATTCTACCCCCTGGTGGCAGCATAGGGAGTTACAGTGCAGAAGGCTCCATCTATCTAGACTCCTTCCCATCTCCCTGAACATCCGTCTGAGCCCTGGGAGCCCGACACCAGAGCGATGAGTTCACCAGTCAATATGTAAAACCATAAAGAGCAGCCATTTTGAAAACACATCAATGGAAATCATATTAACATGATAAAGGGCAGGTCCAGGAGCGAGGTATCGATCCTTCACACAGCGTCCACCATCGACGCCAGCGACAGAAACAGAGAACCTCGGAGTCGGGGTCTGGGGAGGGGGGTGGTGGTAACCATGGCGATGGCTATGGAGGAGGGAAGGCACGTTTGTTTGTATGGCACAGTTTGTACACAAGGCAAGTGCGTTAGTCAGACACCAGTGACACAGATGACAGGTCAATACTGTATTAGTCCCTTTCTCACATTTTCAAAAACAAAATAAAGTTGAATGAAAAAACAGTAAAAGTGACTTTAAATACATAAATACATGTCTCTGCTTCTATTGTGTTTAGTTCCACAATGTTAAGCTGGAAATATAAGTCGATCTCTTCCAGTTTATTGACAAACCAATGCTAACTGCTCATGCTAATGCTAACTGGCATGTTGCTATGGTTACCAGCTCTTCTCTGGTGGAAAAAAACAAAGGAGTTAAAGCGAGATCTACTTTATTTAAAAAGATAAATCCATAAAATCAAACACCAGAACTAAAAGCCGTCGAATTGACTGCTCTGCTTTCTGTAGCATGTTTAGCTAATATTAGAGTCGATCTGGTCCTGTTTACCAGTGGATGTTTTGGTCGGACACGTGAAGCGCTCAGGGGTAGAGTCTCTGGAGTTCTGGAAGTAGGTCGCTCAGATGCAGCTCGTGTGAAGATTCAGAACTCGCAGCCAAAACATTCTGTAAGCGCTTCGTCAAAACAAACTTTTAACACATTATCACGTGTTTTCACCGCTGGAGGACGCCCCCTGGAGGCCGCCGCGTCCGAGCCGCCAGCGCAGACGCACCAGGGAGCGGTTTGTGAAGGCGTCTCGTGGTAATAATCCAAAACAGATGATCGCGCCAGGTTTTGGGAAGAGTTTAAAGCTGCCGTGATTTTCTGAATATGAAACAAAATAATATAAATGTCCTGAGCACACGACCGGCTTATTTGGTGAAGTCCTAAAGTTACTGATGAAAAGAATGGACACGAATCAGAGAAAGAGAACCCAAACTCAAGCCCTGTATCTGACTACTCTACTCTACTACACCCTACCCTACTCTACTATACCCTACCCTACTCTACTCTACTCTACTACACCCTACCCTACTCTACTCTACTCTACCCTACTCTACTCTACCCTTCTCTACTCTACTCTACCCTACTCTACTCTACCCTTCTCTACTCTACTCTACTCTACTACACCCTACCCTACTCTACTCTACTACACCCTACCCTACTCTACTCTACTACACCCTACCCTACTCTACTCTACTCTACTCTACCCTACTCTACTCTACTACACCCTACCCTACTCTACTCTACTCTACCCTACTCTACTCTACCCTTCTCTACTCTACTCTATTCTACTCTACTCTACCCTACTCTACCCTACTCTACTCTACTCTACTCTACTCTACTATACCCTACCCTACTCTACCCTTCTCTACTCTACTCTATTCTACTCTACTCTACCCTGCTCTACCCTACTCTACTCTACTCTACTATACCCTACCCTACCCTACCCTACTCTACTCTACTCTACTCTACTCTACTCTACTCTACCACCCACTCTGAACCCAACCCACGCTCCAGATGGAGGCGGGAGGTTCTGGACGCTCACTCTGAGAGGCGGAGTAAGAGAGAGAGAGATGAGAGAGAGATCAGAGAGAGAGACTACAGAGCGAGAGAGCGAGAGACAAGAGAGAGCGAGAGACCAGAGAGTACTGTACTCTACTGTACTCTACTCTACTCTACTCTACTCTACCCTACCCTGCCATACTCTACTCTACTTTACCCTACTCTACTCTATCCTTCTTTACTCTACTCTTCTCTACTCTACTCTACTCTACTCTACCCAACCCTATTCTACCCAACCCTGCCCTACTCTTGTCAATGGGAGTGACCAGAGACAGATCAGAGACAGACCAAAGAGTCAAATTACGATACAATTTGCCAAATATGAGACATTTTTGCGTAAACTCTTGATACTCAACTGGACCAGAGGGGGACAAAGACACTGACTGGATGTTCTTAATGAACCCAGAGTGTGTGTCGTGTGCTCTGCTCGTCTTCTTCCTCCGCTGATGAAGCAGTGCGGCGTCTTGGCTTCGTGTGACCGTCTGCCAGAGACTTTGCTTTTAAATTGCGCAATTAATGGTCTGGCACGAGTCTCGCTGGCTCCGCTCTCTGGTCCCAATCCGGGGCTCATCTCGGAATCACAGTCCACAAAACATGCAGCGTTTGTGGGGGAGAGTTATGCAAGGCCTCCTTTCTCTCTCTGGTCTCTCTCTGGTCTCTCTCTCTCTCTCTGCGGACTATCGGTTCTGCCACTGTCTTGCTCTGGTCCCTGTCCTTTCTCTGGTCTCTCTCTCTGGTCTCTATCAAGTCTCTCTCTCTAGTCTCCTCTCTGTGCTCCCTCTGCCTTGCTCTGGTCTCTTTCCTCTTGTTGGTCTCTCTCTCTCACTCTCTCTCTTGCTCGCTCTCTCTGGTCTCTTCCCCCAGGTCTCCCTCTTTGGTCTCTCTCTCTCTGGTCTCTTCCTCTGGTCTCTCTTTCTCCCTCCTTTCTCTGGTTTCTCTCTTGTTTGAGTTATAAAAATCTTTATTACTTGCTGATAAATGCTTCCTTCATCTGAGGCCTCAGTCCTGGGTCTACAGCCTCAGTCCTCGGTCTACAGCCTCAGTCCTCGGTCTACAGCCTCAGTCCTGGGTCTACAGCCTCAGTCCTGGGTCTACAGCCTCAGTCCTCGGTCTACAGCCTCAGTCCTCGGTCTACAGCCTCAGTCCTTGGTCTACGCCTCAGTCCTCGGTCTACAGCCTCAGTCCTCGGTCTACAGCATCAGTCCTGGATCTACAGCCTCAGTCCTGGATCTACAGCCTCAGTCCTGGATCTACAGCCTCAGTCCTGGGTCTACAGCCTCAGTCCTGGGTCTACAGCCTCAGTCCTGGGTCTACAGCCTCAGTCCTGGTTCTACAGCCCTCCCCTCCATTCTCCCAGCCCCACCACGACCCATGGTCCCTCCCAGCGTCCTGGTTCTTTACGAGGCGGCGCTCGCTCCCATTGGTCGAGAGAGAACGCTGAGTCGGGTCTTTTCTCCGCACTAACCAGCTCTTCATTTGCCTTAATGGTTTTTATACGAGGCGACAGTGAGCGGCCGCCTCAGATCTGATGAACCCAACCCACGCTCCAGATGGAGGCGGGAGGTTCTGGACGCTCACTCTGAGAGGCGGAGTAAGAGAGAGAGATGAGAGAGAGAGAGAGAGAGAGAGAATACAGAGCGAGAGACCAAAGAGCGAGAGACAAGAGAGAGAAAGACCAGAGAGAGAAAGACCAGAGAGAAAGAGATTAGAGAGAAAGAGACCAGAGAGCGAGAGAATCCAGAGAGTGAGAGACCAGAGAGCGAGAGACCAGAGAGCGAGAGACCAGAGAGCCAGAGACCAGAGAGGGAGAGACCAGAGAGAGAGAAACCAGAGAGCGAGAGACCAGAGAGCGAGAGACCAGAGAGAGAGAAACCAGAGAGCGAGAGACCAGAGAGCCAGAGAGCCAGAGACCAGAGAGCCAGAGACCAGAGAGAGAGAAACCAGAGAGCGAGAGACCAGAGAGCGAGAGACCAGAGAGCGAGAGACCAGAGAGCGAGAGACCAGAGAGCGAGAGACCAAAGAGCCAGAGACCAGAGAGAGAGAGACCAGAGAGAGAGAGACCAGAGAGAGAAACCAGAGAGCGAGAGACCAGAGAGCGAGAGACCAGAGAGCCAGAGACCAGAGAGGGAGAGACCAGAGAGAGAGAGACCAGAGAGAGAGAGACCAGAGAGGGAGAGACCAGAGAGAGAGAGACCAGAGAGAGAGAAACCAGAGAGCGAGAGACCAGAGAGCGAGAGACCAGAGAGCGAGAGACCAGAGAGCGAGAGACCAGAGAGCCAGAGACCAGAGAGAGAGAGACCAGAGAGAGAGAAACCAGAGAGCGAGAGACCAGAGAGCCAGAGACCAGAGAGAGAGAAACCAGAGAGCCAGAGACCAGAGAGCCAGAGACCAGAGAGCCAGAGACCAGAGAGGGAGAGACCAGAGAGAGAGAAACCAGAGAGCGAGAGACCAGAGAGCGAGAGACCAGAGAGAGAGAAACCAGAGAGCGAGAGACCAGAGAGCCAGAGAGCCAGAGACCAGAGAGCCAGAGACCAGAGAGCGAGAAACCAGAGAGCGAGAGACCAGAGAGCGAGAGACCAGAGAGCGAGAGACCAGAGAGCGAGAGACCAGAGAGCGAGAGACCAAAGAGCCAGAGACCAGAGAGAGAGAGACCAGAGAGAGAGAGACCAGAGAGAGAAACCAGAGAGCGAGAGACCAGAGAGCGAGAGACCAGAGAGCCAGAGACCAGAGAGGGAGAGACCAGAGAGAGAGAGACCAGAGAGAGAGAGACCAGAGAGGGAGAGACCAGAGAGAGAGAGACCAGAGAGAGAGAAACCAGAGAGCGAGAGACCAGAGAGCGAGAGACCAGAGAGCGAGAGACCAGAGAGCGAGAGACCAGAGAGCCAGAGACCAGAGAGAGAGAGAGACCAGAGAGAGAGAAACCAGAGAGCGAGAGACCAGAGAGCCAGAGACCAGAGAGAGAGAAACCAGAGAGCCAGAGACCAGAGAGCCAGAGACCAGAGAGCCAGAAACCAGAGAGCCACAGACTACAGATAGAGAGATTAGAGATAGAGAGACCCGAGCACAATACCAGAGAGAGATCGATCCTTGGACCCTCCCGCACCGAAACCACTCAGAAAATAAAACAAATCTGTGACAAAAGTAAGAAACCCCGCAGAGGCACATATCGAAAACGTATATCTTTTCTCCCAAAGCCACCGTTGCCGTGGGAACCTGACTTCAGAGGCTCGGGAATCACCTGGACTGGGTTAACACTGGGAGCAGCTTAGATAATAGTTTCAATAATTCACTGCGGCTTTTTGAAATGCATGAAAAGTTCAAGAAGGAAACGGTAGAAGTTGCCACGACGATTCATATTTGCGCATGTATTTTTAATGTGCTTCTGTAAAGAGCCGAGCTTCGGGAGGCGGCTTTCATGTGGATCAGCGCCTGGACCAGCTGGGACTTTATGTGCGATACATGAAAAAGTTGCAAAGTTGCAGAAAAACATAGCCAGAGTTATGAGAAACCCCCCCGTCTCTCCTCCCGTTCCCTCGTCTCGCTCTGTGATGTACAGCTGGATACTAAAAACCATTTGTGTTAGCATTAGCATCGTCAGCTGATGTCTGCGGAGTTTGTGTGTTTGTGTATAGACCAGAGTGAGACCAGGGAGAGAGACTAGAGAGACTAGGGAGAGACCAGAGTGAGACTAGAGAGAGACCAGAGTGAGAGAGCAGAGAGGGACTAGAGAGAGACCAGCGAGAGAGACCAGAGAGAGGGGCCAGAGAGAGAGACCAGAGAGAGAGACCAGAGAGAGAGACCAGAGAGAGAGACCAGAGAGAGAGACCAGAGAGAGAGACCAGAGAGAGAGACCAGAGAGAGAGGCCAGAGAGAGAGACCAGAGAGAGAGACCAGAGAGAGAGACCAGAGAGAGGGGCCAGAGAGAGAGACTAGAGAGCGAGCAGAGAGACTAGAGAGAGAGCAGACACCCTTCAATGAGCCAATTAGATCCGTTGTGTTTGTAACATATTCAGAATCAGAATCAAAATAAGTGGTGTCTTGGTTTCTCTGCTACTGCTGCTGCTACTGCTGGTGTCTGAGGCTGTTGCTGGTGTCTGAGGCTGTTGCTGGTGTCGGAGGCTGTTGCTGGTGTCGGAGGCTGTTGCTGGTGTCTGAGGCTGTTGCTGGTGTCGGAGGCTGTTGCTGGTGTCTGAGGCTGTTGCTGGTGTCTGAGGCTGTTGCTGGTGTCGGAGGCTGTTGCTGGTGTCGGAGGCTGTTGCTGGTGTCGGAGGCTGTTGCTGGTGTCGGAGGCTGTTGCTGGTGTTGGAGGCTGTGATTTCACTGATGATCGGTCGTCCCTCAGGAGCCACTGGGAATGTTTACAGCTCTCTCCTTCAGTCGCTGGCTCGGTCTCATCTCAGACCGCGGGAGCTGCCAATGATTCCTTTAATACCAACGCAAGACACGCAGCGCTAAGCAGAGAGGAGCAGGGCAGGGAGAGATGGGAGAGAGCAAGGAAAGAGATGGGGGAGAGCAGGGAGAGAGATGGGGGAGAGCAGGGAGAGAGCAGGGAGAGAGATGGGGGAGAGCAGGGAGAGAGATGGGGGAGAGCAGGGAGAGAGATGGGGGAGAGATGGGAGAGAGATGGGAGAGAGCAGGGAGAGAGATGGGGGAGAGCAGGGAGAGAGATGGGGGAGAGCAGGGAGAGAGATGGGGGAGAGATGGGAGAGAGATGGGGGAGAGCAGGGAGAGAGATGGGGGAGAGATGGGGGAGAGCAGGGAGAGAGATGGGAGAGAGCAGGGAGAGAGATGGGAGAGAGCAGGGAGAGAGATGGGAGAGAGATGGGGGAGAGCAGGGAGAGAGATGGGGGAGAGCAGGGAGAGAGATGGGGGAGAGCAGGGAGAGAGATGGGGGAGAGCAGGGAGAGAGATGGGGGAGAGCAGGGAGAGAGATGGGGGAGAGCAGGGAGAGAGATGGGAGAGAGATGGGAGAGAGATGGGAGAGAGATGGGAGAGAGATGGGGGAGAGATGGGGGAGAGATGGGAGAGAGATGGGGGAGAGCAGGGAG
Organism: Knipowitschia caucasica; assembly: GCA_964034765.1. Taxonomy (NCBI): domain Eukaryota; kingdom Metazoa; phylum Chordata; class Actinopteri; order Gobiiformes; family Gobiidae; genus Knipowitschia; species Knipowitschia caucasica. The sequence continues at coordinate 2,660,358 of OZ035840.1, read as the reverse complement.
AGAGATGGGGGAGAGCAGGGAGAGAGATGGGGGAGAGCAGGGAGAGAGATGGGGGAGAGCAGGGAGAGAGATGGGGGAGAGATGGGAGAGAGCAGGGAGAGAGATGGGAGAGAGCAGGGAGAGAGATGGGAGAGAGATGGGGGAGAGATGGGAGAGAGATGGGGGAGAGCAGGGAGAGAGATGGGAGAGAGATGGGGGAGAGCAGGGAGAGAGATGGGGGAGAGATGGGAGAGAGATGGGGGAGAGCAGGGAGAGAGATGGGAGAGAGATGGGGGAGAGATGGGGGAGAGCAGGGAGAGAGATGGGAGAGATGGGAGAGAGATGGGGAGAGATGGGAGAGAGAGGGAGAGAGATGGGAGAGAGATGGGGAGAGCAGGGAGAGAGATGGATGGGAGAGAGAGGAGAGAGATGGGGGAGAGATGGGAGAGAGATGGGAGAGAGATGGGAGAGAGATGGGAGAGAGATGGGGGAGAGATGGGGGAGAGATGGGAGAGAGATGGGAGAGAGCAGGGAGAGAGATGGGGGAGAGATGGGAGAGAGAATGGGAGAGAGATGGGGGAGAGATGGGAGAGAGATGGGAGAGAGATGGGAGAGAGATGGGAGAGAGATGGGAGAGAGATGGGGGAGAGATGGGGGAGAGAGGGGAGAGAGATGGGAGAGAGATGGGGGAGAGATGGGAGTGAGATGGGAGAGAGATGGGAGAGAGCAGGGAGAGAGATGGGAGAGAGATGGGGGAGAGATGGGAGAGAGATGGGAGAGAGATGGGGGAGAGATGGGAGAGAGATGGGGGAGAGATGGGGGAGAGATGGGAGAGAGATGGGAGAGAGATGGGAGAGAGATGGGGGAGAGATGGGGGAGAGATGGGAGAGAGATGGGAGAGAGCAGGGAGAGAGATGGGAGAGAGATGGGAGAGAGATGGGAGAGAGATGGGGGAGAGCAGGGAGAGAGATGGGGGAGAGATGGGAGAGAGATGGGAGAGAGATGGGGGAGAGATGGGGGAGAGCAGGGAGAGAGATGGGAGAGAGAGGGAGAGAGATGGGGGAGAGAGATGGGAGAGAGATGGGAGAGAGATGGGGGAGAGCAGGGAGAGAGATGGGAGAGAGATGGGAGAGAGATGGGAGAGAGATGGGGGAGAGATGGGAGAGAGATGGGAGAGAGCAGGGAGAGAGATGGGGGAGAGCAGGGAGAGAGATGGGGGAGAGCAGGGAGAGAGATGGGGGAGAGATGGGAGAGAGATGGGGGAGAGATGGGAGAGAGCAGGGAGAGAGATGGGAGAGAGCAGGGAGAGAGATGGGAGAGAGATGGGGGAGAGATGGGAGAGAGATGGGGGAGAGCAGGGAGAGAGATGGGAGAGAGATGGGGGAGAGCAGGGAGAGAGATGGGGGAGAGATGGGAGAGAGATGGGGGAGAGCAGGGAGAGAGATGGGAGAGAGATGGGGGAGAGATGGGGGAGAGCAGGGAGAGAGATGGGAGAGATGGGAGAGAGATGGGGGAGAGATGGGAGAGAGCAGGGAGAGAGATGGGAGAGAGATGGGGGAGAGCAGGGAGAGAGATGGGAGAGAGATGGGAGAGAGATGGGAGAGAGATGGGGGAGAGATGGGAGAGAGATGGGAGGAGAGAGATGGGAGAGAGATGGGGGAGAGATGGGGGAGAGATGGGAGAGAGATGGGAGAGAGCAGGGAGAGAGATGGGGGAGAGATGGGAGAGAGATGGGAGAGAGATGGGGGAGAGATGGGAGAGAGATGGGAGAGAGATGGGAGAGAGATGGGAGAGAGATGGGGGAGAGATGGGGGAGAGCAGGGAGAGAGATGGGAGAGAGATGGGGGAGGAGATGGGAGAGAGATGGGAGAGAGATGGGAGAGAGATGGGAGAGAGATGGGAGAGAGATGGGAGGGGAGAGAGATGGGGGAGAGATGGGAGAGAGATGGGAGAGAGATGGGGGAGAGATGGGGGAGAGCAGGGAGAGAGATGGGAGAGAGCAGGGAGAGAGATGGGGGAGAGATGGGAGAGATGGGGAGAGGAGAGATGGGAGAGAGATGGGGGAGAGCAGGGAGAGAGATGGGAGAGAGATGGGAGAGAGATGGGAGAGAGATGGGGGAGAGCAGGGAGAGAGATGGGGGAGAGATGGGAGAGAGATGGGAGAGAGATGGGAGAGAGATGGGGGAGAGATGGGAGAGAGATGGGGGAGAGCAAGGAGAGAGATGGGAGAGAGATGGGAGAGAGATGGGGGAGAGGGGAGAGAGATGGGGGAGAGCAGGGAGAGAGATGGGGGAGAGCAGGGAGAGAGATGGGAGAGAGATGGGAGAGAGATGGGGAGAGAGATGGGGGAGAGATGGGGGAGAGATGGGAGAGAGATGGGAGAGAGCAGGGAGAGAGATGGGGGAGAGAGGGAGAGAGATGGGAGAGAGATGGGAGAGAGATGGGGGAGAGCAGGGAGAGAGATGGGAGAGAGCAGGAGAGAGATGGGGGAGAGATGGGAGAGAGATGGGAGAGAGGGGGAGAGATGGGGGAGAGCAGGGAGAGATGGGAGAGAGATGGGAGAGAGATGGAGAGAGATGGGGGAGAGAGGGAGAGAGATGGGAGAGAGATGGGAGAGAGATGGGAGAGAGATGGGAGAGAGATGGGAGAGAGATGGGGAGAGAGGGAGAGAGATGGGAGAGATGGGAGAGAGATGGGGGAGAGCAGGGAGAGAGATGGGGGAGAGCAGGGAGAGAGATGGGAGAGAGAGGGAGAGAGATGGGAGAGAGATGGGAGAGAGATGGGAGAGAGATGGGGGAGAGATGGGGAGAGATGGGAGAGAGAGGGGGAGAGCAAGGAGAGAGATGGGAGAGAGATGGGAGAGAGATGGGGGAGAGCAGGGAGAGAGATGGGGAGAGAGATGGGGGAGAGCAGGGAGAGAGATGGGGAGAGCATGGGAGAGAGATGGGGGAGAGATGGGAGAGAGAGGGAGAGAGATGGGGGAGAGAGGGAGAGAGATGGGAGAGAGAGGGGGAGAGATGGGAGAGAGCAGGGAGAGAGATGGGAGAGAGCAGGGAGAGAGATGGGAGAGAGATGGGAGAGATGGGAGAGAGATGGGGGAGAGCAGGGAGAGAGATGGGAGAGAGATGGGGAGATGGGAAGAGAGGGGGAGAGGGAGAGAGATGGGAGAGAGATGGGAGAGAGATGGGAGAGAGATGGGAGAGAGATGGGGGAGAGCAGGGGAGAGAGATGGGAGAGAGATGGGAGAGAGATGGGGGAGAGATGGGAGAGAGATGGGGGAGAGAGGGAGAGAGATGGGGGAGAGAGGAGAGAGATGGGAGAGAGATGGGGGAGAGATGGGAGAGAGGGGGGGAGAGAGGGAGAGAGATGGGAGAGAGATGGGGAGAGATGGGGGAGAGATGGGAGAGAGATGGGGAGAGAGAAGGGAGAGAGATGGGGGAGAGCAGGGAGAGAGATGGGAGAGAGATGGGGGAGAGATGGGAGAGAGATGGGGAGAGAGGGAGAGAGATGGGAGAGAGATGGGGGAGAGATGGGAGAGAGATGGGGGAGAGATGGGAGAGAGATGGGGAGAGCAGGGAGAGAGATGGGGAGAGAGATGGGAGGAGAGATGGGGGAGAAGCAGGGGGAGAGAGAGGGGAGAGATGGGAGAGAGATGGGGGAGAGAGGGAGAGAGAGCAGGAGAGAGATGGGAGAGAGATGGGGAGAGAGGGGGAGAGATGGGAGAGAGATGGGAGAGAGATGGGAGAGAGATGGGGGAGAGATGGGAGAGAGATGGGAGAGAGATGGGGGAGAGATGGGAGAGAGATGGGGAGAGAGATGGGAGAGAGATGGGAGAGAGATGGGGGAGAGATGGGAGAGAGATGGGGGAGAGATGGAGAGAGATGGGGAGAGAGATGGGAGAGAGATGGGGAGAGAGATGGGGGAGAGATGGGAGAGAGATGGGAGAGAGCAGGAGAGAGATGGGAGAGAGATGGGAGAGAGAGAGGGGAGAGAGGATGGGGAGAGAGATGGAGAGAGATGGGAGAGAGATGGGGAGAGAGATGGGAGAGAGATGGGAGGAGAGAGGGGGAGAGATGGGGAGAGGGGGGAGAGAGGAGAGAGATGGGGGAGAGCAGGAGAGAGATGGGAGAGAGATGGGGGAGATATGGGAGAGAGATGGGGAGAGGAGGGGGAGAGATGGGGGAGAGATGGGAGAGAGATGGTGAGAGCAGGGAAGAATGGGGGAGAGCATGGGAGAGAGATGGGAGAGAGATGGGAGAGAGATGGGGGAGAGGGAGAGAGATGGGTGGAGAGATGGGAGAGAGATGGGAGAGAGATGGGAGAGAGATGGGGGAGAGATGGGGGAGAGATGGGGAGAGAGATGGGGGAGAGGGGAGCAGGGAGAGAGATGGGGGAGAGATGGGAGAGAGATGGGAGAGAGATGGGAGAGAGATGGGAGAGAGATGGGGGAGAGAGATGGGGGAGAGATGGGAGAGAGATGGGAGAGAGATGGGAGGAGAGAGATGGGAGAGAGATGGGAGAGAGATGGGAGAGAGAGATGGGAGAGAGATGGGAGAGAGAGATGGGGAGAGATGGGGAGAGAGGGGGGAGAGCAGGGAGAGAGATGGGAGAGAGATGGGGAGAGATGGGAGAGAGATGGGAGAGAGATGGGGGAGAGCAGGGAGAGAGATGGGGAGAGATGGGGGAGAGATGGGAGAGAGATGGGGGAGAGATGGGAGAGAGATGGGGAGAGAGATGGGAGAGATGGGAGAGAGATGGGAGAGAGCAGGGAGAGAGATGGGAGAGAGATGGGAGGAGCAGGGAGAGAGATGGGAGAGAGATGGGAGAGAGATGGGAGAGAGATGGGGAGAGAGGGAGAGGAGATGGGGGAGAGATGGGAGAGAGATGGGGAGAGTGATGGGAGAGAGAGGGGAGAGAGCAGGGAGAGAGATGGGAGAGAGAATGGGAGGAGAGATGGGAGAGAGATGGGAGAGAGATGGAGAGAGATGGGAGAGAGATGGGAGAGAGATGGGGAGAGATGGGAGAGAGATGGGAGAGAGATGGGAGAGAGATGGGAGAGAGATGGAGAGAGATGGGAGAGAGGATGAGAGAGAGGAGGAGAGATGGGAGAGAGATGGGGAGAGCATGGGAGAGAGATGGGAGAGAGATGGGAGAGAGATGGGGAGAGGAGATGGGAAGAGATGGGAGAGAGATGGGGGAAGATGGGGGAGAGAGGGAGAGAGATGGGAGAGAGAGATGGAGAGAGATGGGGGAGAAGATGGGAAGAGAGATGGGAGAGAGATGGAGAGAGAGGGGAGAGAGATTGGGAGAGAGATGGGAGAGAGCATGGGAGAGAGAGGAGAGAGATGGGGAGAGAGATGGAGAGAGAGGGAGAGATGGGAGAGAGATGGGAGAGAGGATGAGGAGAGCAGGGAGAGAGATGGGAGAGAGAGATGGGGGAGAGATGGGAGCGAGAATGGGAGAGAGATGGAGAGAGCAGGAGAGAGATGGGGGAGAGATGGGAGAGAGAGGGGGAGAGAGATGGGAGAGAGATGGGAGAGAGAGGGAGAGAGATGGGAGAGATGGGGAGAGCAGGAGAGAGATGGGAGAGAGATGGAGAGGAGAGAGAATGGGAAGAGAGATGGAGAGAGATGGGAGAGAGATGGGAGGAGAGATGGAGAGAGATTGGGAGGAGAGAGGGGAGAGAGAAGAGATGGGGGAGAGAAGGGAGAGAGATGGAGAGAGAGATGGGAGAGAGATGGGAGAGAGATGGGGAGAGATGGGAGAGAGAGGGGGAGAGAGATGGGGAGAGAATGGGAGAGAGATGGGGAGAGATGGGAGAGAGATGGGAGAGAGAGGGGGAGAGATGGGAGAGATGGGAAGAGAGATGGGAGAGAGATGGGAGAGAGATGGGGGAGAGAGGGAGAGAGATGGAGAGAGATGGGGGAGAGATGGGAGAGAGATGGGAGAGAGATGGGAGAGAGCAGGGAGAGAGAGATGGGAGAGAGAGGGAGAGAGATGGAGAGAGATGGGAGAGAGATGGGAGAGAGAATGGGAGAGATGGGAGAGAGATGGGGGAGAGAGGGAGAGAGATGGGGAGAGATAGGATGAGAGATGGGAGAGAGATGGGAGAGAGATGGGGAAGAGAGAAGGAGAGAGATGGGAGAGAGATTAGAGGAGAGAGAGAGATGAGAGAGATGGGGGGAAGAGAGAGAGAATGGGGGAGAGATGGAAGAGAGAGAGGGAGAGAGATGGGGGAGAGAGGGAGAGAGATGGGAGAGAGATGGGAGAGAGCCAGGGAGAGAGATGGAGAGAGATGGGAGAGAGATGGGAAGAGAGATGGGGAGGAGAGGATGGAGAGAGATGGGGGAGAGAAGGGAGAGAGATGGGGGAGAGAGGGAGAGAGAGGGAGAGAGATGGAGAGAGATGGAGAGAGATGGGAGAGAGATGGGAGAGAGGGAGAGAGATGGAGAAGAGATGGGAGAGAGATGGGGAGAGCAGGAGAGGAATGGGAGAGAGATGGGGAGAGCAGGAGAGAGATGGGAGAGAGATGGGGGAGAGATGGAGAGAGAATGGGGAAGATGGGAGAGAGAGGGGAGAGATGGGAGAGAGATGGGGAGAGATGGGGAGAGAGGGAGAGAGATTGGGAGAGAGATGGGAGAGAGATGGGGAGAGAGGTAGGGAGAGAGATGGGAGAGAGATGGGAGAGAGATGGGAGAGAGGAGGGGAGAGATGGGAGAGAGATGGGGGAGAGAGGGAGAGAGATGGGAGAGATGGGAGAGAGAGGGAGAGAGATGGGGAGAGAGGGAGAGAGATGGGGGAGAGATGGGAGAGAGAAAGGAGAGAGATGTAGGGAGAGATGGGAAGAGAGATGGGAGGAGAGAGGGAGAGGAGAATGGAGAGAGAGGGAGAGAGATGGGAGAGAGATGGGGGAGAGAGGGAGAGAGATGGGAGAGATGGGGAGAGATGGGAGAGAGATGGGAGAGAGAGGGGAGAGAGAGGGAGAGAGATGGGAGAGAGAGGGAGAGAGATGGGAGAGAGATGGGAGAGAGATTGGGAGGAGAGGAGAGAGATTGGGGAGAGAGGGAGAGAGATGGGAGAGAGATGGGGAGAGCAGGGAGAGAGAGGGAGAGAGATGGGGAGAGATGGGAGAGAAGATGGGAGAGAGATGGGGGAGAGAGGGAGAGAGAAGGAGAGAGATGGGAGAGAGATGGGAGAGAGAGAGGAGATGGGAGAGAGATGGGAGAGAGATGGAAGAGATGGGAGAGAGAGATGGGAGAGAGATGGGAGAGAGATGGGGAGAGAGGGAGAGAGATGGAGAGAGATGGGAGAGAGATGGGAGAGATGAGCTGGGAGAGAGATGGGAGAAGAGATGGGAGAGAGATGGGAGAGAGATGGGAGAGAGATGGGAGAGAGAGCAGGGAGAGAGATGGGGAGAGAGATGGAGAGAGAGCAGGGAGAGAGAGGGGAGAGATGGGAGAGAGATGGGAGAGAGAGGGAGAGAGATGGGGAGAGAGAATGGGAGAGAGATGGAGAGAGATGGGGGAGAGATGGGAGAGAGATGGGAGAGAGATGGGAGAGAGATGGGAGAGAGATGGAGAGAGATGGGGGAGAGATGGGAAGAGAGATGGGAGAGAGATGAGAGAGATGGGAGAGAGGGATGGGGAGAGAGATGGGGGAGAGATGGGGAGAGATGGGAGAGAGATGGGAGAGAGATGGGGAGAGAGATGGGAGAGATGGGGAGAGATGGGAGAGAGATGGGGGAGAGAGGGAGAGAGATGGGGGAGAGATGGGAGAGAGATGGGAGAGAGATGGGGAGAGATGGGAGAGAGATGGGGGAGAGATGGAGAGAGATGGGAGAGAGATGGGAGAGAGATGGGGGAGAGATGGGGGAGAGATGGGAGAGAGATGGGGAGAGAATGGGAGAGATGGAGAGAGATGGGAGAGAGATGGGAGAGAGATGGGGGAGAGATGGGGGAGAGATGGGAGAGAGATGGGAGAGAGATGGGGAGAGATGGGGGAGAGATGGGAGAGAGATGGGGGAGAGCAGGGAGAGAGATGGGAGAGAGATGGGGAGAGATGGGAGAGAGATGGGGAGAGCAGGGGAGAGATGGGGGAGAGATGGGAGAGAGATGGGGGAGAGCAGGGAGAGAGATGGGAGAGAGATGGGAGAGAGATGGGGGAGAGATGGGGAGAGATGGGAGAGAGATGGGAGAGAGATGGGGGAGAGATGGGGGAGAGATGGGGGAGAGATGGGAGAGAGATGGGGGAGAGCAGGGAGAGAGATGGGGGAGAGATGGGAGAGAGATGGGAGAGAGATGGGGGAGAGATGGGAGAGAGATGGGGGAGAGCAAGGAGAGAGATGGGAGAGAGATGGGAGAGAGATGGGAGAGAGATGGGGGAGAGCAGGGAGAGAGATGGGGAGAGAGATGGGAGAGAGATGGGGGGAGAGATGGGGGAGAGATGGGAGAGAGATGGGGGAGAGCAAGGAGAGAGATGGGAGAGAGATGGGAGAGAGATGGGGAGAGATGGGGGAGAGATGGGAGAGAGATGGGAGAGAGATGGGGGAGAGATGGGGGAGAGATGGGAGAGAGATGGGGGAGAGCAGGGAGAGAGATGGGAGAGAGAGAGATGGGGAGAGATGGGAGAGAGATGGGGGAGAGCAGGGGGAGAGATGGGAGAGAGCAGGGAGAGAGATGGGGGAGAGAGGGAGAGAGATGGGAGAGAGATGGGA